>JAFVLL020021985.1:94058-141558 GCA_021397915.2 Tor tambroides
TAATAATAACAACAACAACAATAATAGTAATAATAATAAAAGTGTTCCAGTGCAAACTACACATGGCTTAATTCAGTCGTGAGGATTTTTTTTTGTGGTCCTCACACAAGGCATTTTGACTAGACAAACTTTTCTTTCCTAGTTGTTTTTGTTGTATCTGGCCAGTTGTTTGTGAACTCTGGGGACCTTGGTTTTCTGGAATGTCTCCCATTCATCTCCACCGAACATAAAACATAAAGGAACATCTTCACGGTGACATTTTTGAAGTTGAAACTGTCACATTTGAGATGATGATAGTTATTATGGACCAGGACAAGATGATATTTCATTCATAAGTGATTGCACTTCTTGTTAGCTTAAAAAGAAAAAAAGAAGAACTACTGATATTGCATGAACTGTCCTATCAGAAGACATCATTCTATTTTAATCTTTCCAATATTTTTTGATCAATGAAACAACCAGTCATTCACAATGACTGAATAATGTTTAAACAAAAATATTTAGAGAAATTGAGACACATACTTTTTCCCATTTCAAAAGAGTTTGTCCTGCAAACAAGGAGGGTGTGTATGTGCTGACCTGAGCCACGTTGAGTGAGGTGGACACCTTCTCCATCTTGGCCTCCACGGTACGGAAGCTGAATGCTCTCTCCAGCACAGACTGCTCAATGCCCAGCAGCTCACACATCTCTTTCAGGTCTGGGACAGGAAATGCAAAACAAACCCAGGCAGATCAGATTAAAGAATTATTTATGGATAGACTAGACAGTGTGTTATGTAATTTAAACAAATTTGCCAATTGCCAAAGATAAACATAAACCCTCCGACTCTTAAGTTGAAGGGGGAAAAAAACTCTGTAAAACATCTTTAGTGTCTTTAAAATTAAAACCAACAATAATTCTGATCAAAGGCCTGTCTCTCAGAATCTGGAGGTCAAGGTTAAGACTGATACATGTTAAGCCCCTTTCAAGGAGTTTAAGCTGAAGAGTATTTTAAAAGTGCTTCATCTCTAGGGGTTTTGAGAGGACATCAGGTATACAACCCCCTCATCCCACAGCAGTTCAATCTGTGTCATTTCAGCCCATAGCTATCAGGTCAAAAGTGCAGAGGAAAGCACATTTTTGCTAATGGGTTTAAGCACAGCAGACAAACCAGACGCTGTAGTATATATAAATGGAGGTGTTGACATGGATTGTGATGTTTAGTCTGGGCCGGCCACTGCCCTGGCTACAGGAAACTACTAGAACAAGCAGTGTGTTGAGCAACGCTCATTTACAGCACACATAGTTGGGTAGTTGAAATAACTTATTTATTTAGCATTAAAATTTTAGGTTAAACTTTGGTTTCCCATGAAGATTATTCGGAGCTGTTTCAGGCCTGTAAATGTTTTTGCATTATTTTGAATGCCTTCATTTGTTCATTAAACTGTGGTAAACTTATAGGAGAATTTGAAAATAGTTTAAATAATTTACCTTTACCTGTTAGTCAAGAAGGCATTTATCTGGCTTTACAAATACATACAAATGTTTTCTCATTATCTTATGCATTCATGGTACAGGATGCAAGGGCTATCTGGGTAAGTACCAGTGCGGTGTTGATTGACTGTGTACAACCAACTGCAAGCTAATACTGTAAATGACTCTTGACATATCAATAGATGGCAGTAGTGACCAACCTGGTGAGCAGTTGAAGGCACTGTTATATACTGTACAAGACCACAGCACCTACTATTTCACAATTAATATTAATTTGGTTTTCAGTGCTTCCAGATGTTTGTCATTGTATCATTAATACTGATTTTGATGTCTGATCATTCACACTTGAACGTATCTTGGGAAGTGTACTTTTCTTTACAAACCAAAAGTTTAAAAACTAATGTAAGGTTTGCATCAGCTGTGCTTTTTGGAAGACCCTAGCACTCACCGTTCTTGTCCTTGATTCGACTCTCATCGAAGCCGTTGCAACGAGACTCTGGTTTGAACTCAATGTTTCCCAGTTTGAGAACAGCAGCCACCAGCTCCAGTATTGACTGAACCTCATCCTCCATGAAGCCCACAATTTGCATGGCATTCTGGGAAAACAGAAGAGAAAATACATTTAGTCAATAGTGGTCTGCTGATGGACATTTAACATGGCAGTACATATGGTGGCGTCTGTAAAGTGATCAACTGGCCCGTAACCACACCACTAATGGATAGCCTGAGGGTGTTGAACAGAAATTTCCATCACACCACAGTCTTTCAAAGAGAAAAGATTAAGGATTGCAGCTGGTCTTAAGAATAATTTGTATTTGACAGCTTTAAAAATCAAGGAAAGAAATAAGGAATAAAATATGATTTATTTATTTTTTATTTTTTTGTGGACATTGTCTCATGATCTCTTCAATCATGTTCTTAACTCAAAAACACATCTTTTATTTCTTTATTTATATATTTTGATTTTGGAGTAATACATGACCTGAGATTCACCTTAAAGGGATAGTTTTGTCATCATTTACTCACGCCCATGTTGTTGCAAACCCGTATGAATTTCTTTGTTCTGTTGAACACAAAGATATTTTGAAGAATGTTGGTAACCAAACAGTTGCTGGAATCCATTGACTTCCATAGTAGTTTTTTTTTACATACTATTAGTCAAGTCAATGGCTACCAGCGACTGCTTAGTTATCAACCTTGTTTTCTATATAACTTCTTTTGTGTTCAACAGCTGTACAAGTTCGGAACAGCTTTAGGGTGAGCAAATGATAACAGAATTTTCATTTTTGTATGAATTATTCCTTTAATACTGTTAATTTATGGGTGTACAGGGAAATAAGTAACAGATATTTTCTTTTTTACAGTAGATTTAGCCAACAGAATCATCCGCAGCTTTGATGATTTATCATGTTCCTTGCGCTTCTACAATAGCTTGTGTTAATATTTGTTCTTGTGAAGCCATAAATTACATTCAAAATGTCATGAAATCGCCGATAATAAACGCACAAGCAGTTCACTGGCAAAGTCAATGGTCTAAAGGCCGGAGATAACAGCGAGTGAGCTGTAAAGGGCTGTAATGTGACAGCTAAAAGTGAATGACAAACCAATAACTTTCTTTATCTCTGAATAAACGGTAACACAATATAATCCTTCCAGAGTGTTCATGTTAACAAGACAAGCATGTCGTGTCTCTAAGAATGAACGTTCTGCTGAGTTTTGTATATTATTTACAGCCTAGCATAAATAGCAACCATCCCCCCTCGTGGAAGTGTTTACTGTCTCCTACACACAGAGCCTTATTTATGCTTAACCTTATAAACTACAAATGTCTACACTGCAAAAAAGGCATGTTTCTAATTAATTAGATTTGACTCCCCAGGCAAGGGGTTAAAAGACAGAGCCAGAGGCTCAGCACATGCTGAGTTAGGGTGTTCTGATGTCAGCATGGAGCTTGGCTTAGGCCTATTGTTCATCAGAATTGCACTGTATTGTCTGATACGGTGATGAATTCTGATCAGTTTAATGTGGGCTGCATTGTTTGCTTGGACACAGACATTCTGCACTCATTTCCAGAAGACAAGCAAAGAATGGGGTTTCAAAATAAGGATGGCCCAAAGGCCCGGGCCCAACAAGAAAGGTTCGGGATAGTTGATGGAAAAGTCACTTGTCTTAACAGGCCAGAGAATAAACAAAGGCAGCAACACTGTCAAAAAATGTAATATTCAAGCACATTATTCAATTCAATTCAATTTCACTTTATTGTTGGAATTTCTTCCAAAAATTGTCTCGCATCCCATAGCGTTTACTGTCTAACATTAATTCACAGCAATACACATTACACAATACAATACACACACACACAAAGTACACATTAGTTCCCATCCATCTGCAGTGCAAATGCTTAAATACCTTCCATTCCTCAGAATCGTGCTGCCTACTTAGACCCCTTATTCTGATTAATTAATTTTACTGACTGATGAACAAAAGACTTCCATAATCTGTTCATTCTGGCATATGGTACTCTCAGTTTCCTATTCAATGGCAAAAGGTGATATTCCTCATACAGAATATGGGAGGAATCAGACATAATTTTACCTGACAGGGACAACATTTTCTTCTTGTACAACTCATGAAAACTTGGCTCAAGCATTTGACCCACAATCTTAGAACGGTTAGATATCAATCTCGCCAGTCGAGCTTTGAGTTGAACAGAGAGACAGCTATACCATGCATATATTCCATATTGTACAACACTCTGTATTACAGATTATGCACTGCTACCTGTGTTTTCCCAGTGCAAATACACTACTTTTCAAGTTTGGGGTCAGTAAAGTTGCATTAAATTGATCAAAAGTGACAGTAAATAACTTTGTAATGCTATAAAAGCACAACTATTGCAGCACAACTATTTTCAACATGGATAATAATAAATGTTTTTGAGCTCAAGTATGAGTATAAAGCTGAAAATTCAGCTTTGGATCACAGGAATAAATTACATTTTAAAATAGATTAAAATAAACAAAAATTATTTTAAATTGTAATAATTTTTCACAATATTACCGTTTTCTGTTTTACTGTATGTTTGATCAAATAAATGCAGCTTTGGTTGAGCATAAGAGACTTAATTTAAAAATATTTAAGAATCTTACCAACCCTTAATGCCTTTATTTTTTAATGATTATCATCATTTATTTTTAAGTATTTTTTCAATTCATTCCAGATGTTTCTAAATGGCAGTCACCTTGTTTATTTTACAACAGTGACCAACTAACAACTACCCTTCACTTTATCCCTAACATAATTTACAGCTATTATTACAAATTATAAACCCTTATGAAAGCTAACTTCCAAAAATACATGTCATTTGTATTAAATGTGCCTGGTAAAAAAAAAGTAAAAAATAAAATAAAATATTCAAAAATGTTTTACTGTATAAGTCAGAAGCAAACTATTTAAAAAAAAAATATATAATATTGTATTTTTTTTTTTTTTTTTTGTCTCCAGGCCAGTGAGGCAAGAATCCAAAGGAAGCAAAACTACTGGCTCAACCAGGCCTGCAGAAATCAATCCTTATGGTTAAACCTTGCAATGACAATCCATCCTCCGCATGACCCGTTTTAACAATAACAATAAGTGTGCATGAGAAAAACAGAAGCACTGATTCTATTTACACAAGTCAGCTGTGAGCAAGTGGAATTCCCCCTTAAATGAACTTCCCTGTCTTCAAGTAGAGGCTTGAATGAAGCTCAAATTATATAATGACACAAGGCAAATTGTTTTGTTCATATCAAACTCCACCTCAGTGAGGTAAAGGGTGATCTTATCCAGTTAAGCCAGGGAGATAAGGTAATTTGCTAACTTGTCATCATACAGAGTGCCATGGATCTAAGCTAATCCCAAGACAGTCTGAACCAATGACACATGCTATAATGTGTCAGGAACCAGTTACTGTATGTAGTGAACGGTAGGCCTGAAAAAAAACTTACTCTGACTGTTCTGAAACTGGCAGCATCGTCCAGTCCATTGACTGTAGCTGAATCCAGGCTAAGGTAGTTGTATTTGCTGAAGTCTCGGTCCAGCTTCAGTTTTTCTGAAAGAAAAACACAATTAGAGCATTAAAGGCCATTCACTTGACAACCATCTTTGGTGCAAGTTCTCAGATTTGTTTTTCTATGAGTGGTCACTCTTTGTACTTTCCCTTTATACTTGTATAGCAGAATACCACATAGATGTAACAATCTACATCGAAACTAAGGACAGTATAGCAGAGGTGTCCCATCCTGCTCCTGGTGGGTCAACATCCTGCAGAGTTTAGCTCCAACACACTCGCCTGGAAGTTTCTATTGAGTCTGAAGACCTTGATTAGCTGGTTCAGGTGTGTTTAATTAGGGTTGGAACTAAACTTTGTAGGATGTTGGCCCTCCAGGAGCAGGATGGGACACCTCTGCTTTATACTGTCCTTAGTTTCGATGTATCGGCCATTCCATAAGACCCCGTTGCTATCAGATTATGTTACATCTATGTGGTATTCTGCTCAGCTCACCCCTTTGATTCTTGAAATCAAAGCCTTTTATTGTGTACTCTTTCATTCAAAATGTTAAAAAATGAACGTGGTCCAACAGTATGCAAATAAACCACGAATGAACCATAAATTCTGTTCCGAGTCTTCAACTCAGGTATGTTTCAGTGCAATCCAGTAATCTTTTCCACACTATGTTCTGAAAGTCACTGAATGGATTGTGCGTCGGGAATGCACATGTAATCATAAAAACTCTGCAAGTGGTCTCTTACTGAGCGTGTCATCTGATGCTCCAGAAAGCAGCTGGTAGAAGATGTGGAAATTCCTCTCGCCCCTGGGCTGCTTTACCACACGGGATTTCTCCAAGAGATCTGCCAAAGGGAAATATCAAAGCACAAAACACTTCATGAGCATTATACACAGCTGACTCAGCTTAAACAGGGAGCAACAGAAGGGTTTATGAGGTAAAAATTCCACTCATTTTATCCACAGAGAGAAAGTTAAGATAATGTTTAAACCTAAAAGACAGACCTAACATGAGCTACAAGGCTGTCATGCACACAATTTGTTTTCAACTTCATAAATAAATAGATGTCAATTGTGGAATTCCCAGTGAAGAGATACACACAGATGAAACTGGCTATAGACAATTGTCTCCTACTCCTACTCTGAACAGCCATTTCAGAGAAAAACAAAGGTGTTTTCCTGTTTATATCAGAATGAATATTTAGGTATCCATGGTGAAGTTTTCATTGTTCATTGTATTCAGATTAAGACAGGAAGTCTCACAGGAGATATTCATCTATGGGGAGAGGAATATGTCACACCACCCACGCTCTATCCAGATGTGTGCCCATTAGAAAACAGCAGCATCAGCCTAACGCCTTGATTACCTTATCATCAACAACATTTATTAGCTTGATATGAGATAAGACATGAAGCACTGTTTATATGAGCAACTACAAAAATTATGCAGCAGTATTATCTATGAATTACTGATCATTCTGATAACGCTTGACAAAGCACCAATAAAACTTTTTTGACAGTTCAAAGACAAGCACGGAGACAAGCATTTTGCTGGCAATATAAAATTAAGCATACATTGTGTGTGTGTGTGTGTCTTCAGCATACTTGCTGAATAAAAGTATTAATTTCTTTCAAAATAATAATAATCCCTAAACTTTTGAATGGTAGTGCATGCATAGAGGTAAATAATGCTTTTTATTACTGTGTATTGGTATATTGGCTCATATAAATGAAAATGATTCAATAGTCAACCTTTTAGCGTAAATGTATGAATATTCAAAATATACCATCAAAAGTTTACTGCTATAGTATGAGGCCCTAAATGACAATTTATCATCAAATAACTCAATTTAACTTCTGTATTGGAGGAAACTAAAAGGTCCATGTTACTTAAAGTTTTTGGTTCATTTATAAAAGCAAGATGGCAATGAACAGTTGTCACTTCCTGTTTTATCTGATGCCTGTCACAGCAGTGGCTTAGTGGCTGTGGGCCACAAGCTCATTAATAGTTTATAGCCCCATTAAAGATCCCCTGTTGTGGAATCTACCTCAACAATAATCAAACAATAAGGAGTATCCTTTGTCTCTCTTCTCCCCCATCCTCTCCTTTAACTTCCAGAGATAAATCATCCTGTCTGGTGTAAGAGTAGCGTCTGAGGCAGGATGAGTCTGAGGAATGCAGGAAAACTTCAGCCCTGAGGGGACTCCACTCTGACCTTCCACCTTTTGTACAGTCGCAGACCTTTGTTATTGCTTTCACACAACTATGTAATGGCCAGCAACTTCTGTCCTCCACTCAAAAATCAGAATCTCTGCAATGCTTTGAATTGACTTACACAAAAACCTAGCAAGCTGCCTTGTTTTGAGATGCCTGGTTAGACAGCTGCCTTCTAAGTGCCCGTTCACACAGGACAAATTCTTGCATACAAACGCAAGATAACTGAACAGAATATGCCATTATAGGGGGATTTTCTCCCATACATAGTTGCAAATATAATCACTCAGTAAGTTTGATACTGAAATATTAAATTAATGATATTAAAATAAGTGTTCTCCATCTGGTCTATCTCCATTGGTCATCTTGGTCCACTGTTTTTAATCCAACATCACTTTGTGGCAAAACTTTGAATCATATTTGATTCGCAAATTTGTTGTACATAATGTGCTTCATGTCTTTTGTCATCTTATGGATAGTTTATAGTTTTTTTTTTTTTTTTAATCATCAAGTAAAAGGCCTATTAGTAGAATTGAAAAACGTCCCCCTTCAGGTCGTGGTTCATGTGTCTTTTTGCTGTGAGACCTTTACTGACTTTTTATAATGTAAACATAAGATATATTTTTATATTATTATTGATATAAATATTTACTGAACATTTGCTAGACATTTTTGCAAGTAGTGATTTACATTATAAGCTATCAGACTTTCATTTTACTTTTTGGGTATATAAATATCAAAAACTACACCAAATTTCATATTTTTGCTCAGTTTTGGGATAAACTGAGAAGTTTTCTCCTCAAGTATGCACTCCATATTCTCACTATATCATACAATCTGAGGCATAGACTTATTTCATAGATCAGGCTTTACAGGGTTAACTTGATGGTGTCTTAAAAACAGTAAGATGCACTGTAACAGCTAAACACATCTGTCTACCACATGACATTTATCCTGCTTCATCTGCCATCTTGAATGTCTTTTCTTCCCTCTCAGCTTGGTGCAATGCATTCTGGGATTGCCTTTTTCTGCACAGGATTTTCTGACTTAGAATAAGGCTAAACTGAAATATCTCAGCATAAAGTTTCTAGCAATAACCTTCACCTTGGGAGCATGCCTATGATGCTGCTCAGTAGGTTTTAAGAATAGAGTTCTGCGCCATGAAGTCCGTTTATTCAAATCATCTAAAACAGTTTCTAGTGGGGGAAAATGATGTATCAGATGACTCTAAGATTGTTTCTTACTTTAGAGGAAAGCCCTCAGGCTTCAAAGCAGTCTGTAGCATCCTGTTATAGCCTGTCTGCAGACATGCAACTTGGTCGTTTTGAAGCACTCACAATAGATTCTATTGTGCAGACTACATGAAGCTGTAACAGTTTAAACTAGACTGATTTTAGACAGCAGAGGCCAACTGCACCAGCTGTGCGTAAGTTAAACTTAACCTAGTCTAAAGGATTGAAGTCTGTCAGGTAAAAAATAGCTTATTGATGCAATTCAGTCAATCTGCTGTTTTATTCAAACTGTTACCCCTGATCGGAGGTTTCTGTAAATATTTAGTTAATATGTAGTATATTAATTCAAATGAATATTTGTACCATTAGTTATGTGAGGCAAAAGAAGTTAGTCTGCTATTGGATCATTAACCGTAATGTTATATTATGCAACTATGCATAGCTACGTTCTGTCTTAAGAACAAATAGTGCAACTGAATAAAGTACAGAGTTACTTTACGTTCCAGAACTTATGAACAGCCAGTGCAACTCCACCCAGACTTCAGTAAAAACTGTGGGTGAATTGTTTTAACTGTGGGACTGTTAAAAGTTCTTCCAGTCACATATCGGGAAAAAAAAAAAACAGTAACATTTTGCTCCCACTTCCTGTGTCTTTAGCTGTATATGTTTGTGGAGTCAAAATAAGAGATAACTGGAAACAGGTGAAGGTCTTGCCGTCCTCAAGGAAAGTCACGGTGTTCATATACCCAAGCAGAGGCATTTCTAGATCTGAGCTGAAGGGGTGACTGTTGAGTGAAGTAATTTTGTGCTGATCCAAATATAAGCACAAAAGAAATGTCATTATGTTGTCAATTAGCTCTAGTGAGTCCCCTGCATGTGATGGAGTACCGTAGATAAATCACATCAGCATCATTAAGAGTGGGAGACTGATTGATTCTCTCATGTGGATAGTGGCACACTATCTCATTGACTACTTACTCAAACCGCTGTACTACATAGGTTACAAACTCTACTCAAATCAATGAGCAAATGGACAAACTGCTAGAGGAAGTTGCTGTGGGATTAATTATCTCTCAATTATCTCTCCATGCCAGGATTTGGCATGACTGAATTGCTAATTATAACTACTTGAAGTGGTAGCACTTTTGTTTCCATTTAAAGATTTTAAGGTCACTTGTCAGTGGCATAATCACATTTTTGACTAGATAAATGTTTCTACAGTTTAGAAATTGCCTGCTATTTCAGCAATTATTTAATAGGTTAGCTGACATGTAAAAAATGTACTCTTAATGTTGTCAACATTGTCAATATAATTATTTGATGTTTAAATTTAAAGTAATATATTAGAGATTGTGCATATTTTAAGTCACCATTCCTCATGGTTTCACCTACCCATTAATTCAACTATACATGAACCAAATGCATGAGGAAACATTTAGCTAAATGGACCACTGGCTTCAACAGTCAAGAGCATGTGTGCCAAGCCAACTAGACTGCTGGTCTGGCTTTGAATTTGCAGAGAGACAGGCTCAGGGGCATATTACAGGAACCATTGCTATGGTGCTACAAAATAAGGACATGCTCTGGATGGTTTGTGTGTGTATAAATGTAGCACAGTTTCCCAAAACCCTCTCTGAGAGCACACAGCTGGGAGCAAGAGAAAGGACACAGCCACTTGTATAAAATTCTTAGAGAGAAGAAAAAAAAGTTGCCCAAAGTGAAGCTTCTGTCATCATTTATTCTCCCTTGCATGTCATCTTTGCACTCAAATGACTTTTTTTCTCCCCAGAAAACACAAAAAGAGAATTTCTAAAGAATGTTTATGTAGTTCTTATCCAATAGAAACTGTGATCCATTGTTTGTTTGTTTTTTTTTCTTTACTGTCACTCTTGATCAATTTACTGAATCCTTGAAGAATAATAGTATCTCAAAAAAATAAATAAAAAAATAAAATAAAAATCTTACTGACCTCAAACTATAGTGTATGAAACAAGTCATTTTGGCTACTTTTATAATGGTTATTTTGTACATTTGGGAGGTTGACCGTCACATCACATCACAATATTATTGTATGGAACAAAAGCTGCCTGAACATTTTTCAGACTTTTGTATTTTAGACATATATGGGCTTGGAACGACATGAGGGTGAATGAATAATGACAGATATGGGGTGAACTATTCCTTTAGTTCTACTTGGGCACTATTACAGGGATACTCCTTGGTTTCCACCTTGTAATTATACTCACAATTACTGATGACTCCACCAATGGGGTCTCCTTTGAAGTCAAACTCGATATCCATGTACTTCCCCTGTAGAAAGAGAAGAAATTGTTAGCACATCCCATAAAAAGTGCATGGTGGGTTAGCTGATGACATGGCTCTTTATTGTTGTTTAACATGGCCTTCCTGTGCAGTCAAAATAAGATATGGCTAAGAAGCTAAGGTCTAAGAAGCAATGGTGACATTGCATCAAGGCCTTTGGTACTAATGGCAGGCTTGCTGCGGAGAACCACGTGGCTCTTTTGTGGTTCTTGATGGTAGGAAAAGACGCATGACACTGAGGGCAGCAATCACTGCAAAAAGGGCTGAAATTTGAGCCTTTGAGGCAAATGGGAGAGAAAAAAAAAAAAAAATCCCTCAATTCTCCAAGCACAGGCCTGTACATGACTCAGTGCTGTTCTGTTCTCCCTGTTATGTAAACTGAACAGCACCTCTGTTGAACCTCTGAAAGCACACGCTGGACAATGCTGTGTGGTCTGACCTCTGTAAGTACACACTTTATAGCTCAGTATATGTTTACTTTGCGTGGTCAGGCTGTGACGGACAGCTGGAAAAGGGCCAGACTGTCAAAGAGCAGAGGCATTAAACACATTTGCATAAACAGAGATATTTAACTGTGCTGAATGGCATTGTGGGAGTCTGTCCTCATGGACAACAGGGAAAAAAAAAACAGACTCAAAGGCATCTGGAGGTGGTCGCCAGAGAGGTTACACAGAGTTCTGTTTGAATCCGCTATATGCACGAACAGCAATCGCTCTAGTGTTGCTGTGTCAGAATAGGGCCAGATGTGCTCAGGGCAGGTCCATAAGCAGCAGAACCCAAAGCAAACCGGGAATGCTGCAGCATAAATTTTTTGCAAACTCAAACTCCCAAGAAAAGCACTGCATCACTTTAGGGGTGGGCTGACAGAAAGTAATAGAATCATTTGCCTGTGTTCATATTACGGATCAAAAGTCCATGTTGATCTAATCTAAAGCAAACACACTCTAGAGGGAGGAGCAGCATCAAAACACTCGTAAAATATTCTGTCTGGAAAAAGAAAGAGATACTCACAAATCGAGACGAGTTGTCATTCCTCACGGTTTTGGCGTTCCCAAAAGCTGCAGTGGAATAACATGTTGTAAGTTAGTCAAGCCAGATTCATTGAGCACTACATTTCTACTTTGACTGATGTCATCTTTTGGAAAAATGATCCTGAATCCTCTCAGCTACCTTTCATTATACTCATGGAGCATGAGATACTTAAGACGGCCTAAAATTATAAATAAAAACAATTCCATATGTCCTTCAATAATGCATTCATTTTAAACATTGAGCATCTTAGTTAACTCTGATGGACGGACACTGAAGGAAATTTACATTTATAGATTTGGTAGATAAATTTATCCTAAGCAGTTTAATTTGCGTTCAAGGTTTACATTTTATCAGCTGAACCCATGACCTTGGCATTGCTAGTGCCATGCTTGACTGTTTGAGCTACAAGATGACAACACAAATTAATATTTCAATGTGCTTTCAGAACATTTGTATGTTTTCAAACAAAGGATACATTCGTTCAGGATACTGCGTTCATAAGGCAAATGTTCTGCATGGATGAAATATCCAGATGACCTAATACATTTGCAGTATATTAAAAAAAAAAAAAAACAGCACAATGCACAGAATAATGTATCCCACAATCCAACCTTCCACTTTATTTTAAGGACTAATTCTCACTATTAACTAGTTGCTTATTAGCGCTAGCATATTGGCTGTTTATTAGTACTTATAAAGCACATATTAGTGCCTTATTCTGCATGACCATATTTTAGATCCCTTAACCTTACCTCATACCGAAACTTAACAACTAACTTACTAACTATTAATGTTCTAATTATATAAAGTTAAAGTTCTAATTATATAAAAGTTCTAATTATAAGTTCTATTATAAATCTCATTGGTATAGAAACTATAGTATAGTCTATAGCCTTTTTAGGATTTGTTAATTGTCATGATTTTTTTGGGGGGGGGGTTTTCTGGGAGTTTTCATGATTTTCTTCAGGGAATTAAAAAAATTTCAAGTTTTCAATGATCATGCATGGGAAATCTGCATACAAAAAAAAAGCCATATTTAGTTTGACAGCCATTTTTTTCAGATCACATTTTGTTCTCCAGTGAAACACTTTTTTGTTTCAGTGTTTTTTGTTTGAATAAGATTCTACTGAAATTACCATTAACCATATTTAAAAATAAAGGTTTTATAATGGGGTTTTCACAGTTTCACAGTAATGGGGTTTCTCATGATGCCATAGAAATACCAATTATGGTTTCCCAAAGAATCTTTCAGTGAAGAGTGCTTAAAAGAGCCATTTTTTTTTTTCTTAGAGTGAGGATTAAAATATATATATATATATATTTAAAGTCTATAGAACCTTTTTCCATTATAAAGAACCTTCTGTGCATAAAGTTTGTTAAAGGTTCTTCATGGAACCAAAAACGCCAATAAAGAATCTTTATTATTAATTATTACAAACATTAAATATAACAAATTTTCATATTTTCCTTATGAACACAATCTTCCCATGTATGAGCTGCATATATACAGAGAGTTTATAGTAGAGAAACATGCAGCAGGAAATGTGCAGGACCCCCAGTATGGGGCTCATTACTTCCAGCAGCTAAACTCTCACAGATGTGGGACTTCACTCTGCTCTGAATCCTGCTGCCAAGAAGCACTGGGCATTCCTACTCCATCTCCATCTCATCGCTTATGGGCATTTCCTGCTCATGGCCCCACATAAAAACACAGCTGTCTGATTGCCAATAGGGACCAAGAAGCTTTTGGCCCTTTAGTTGAAAGTGGGGCAAGATTATGGGAACACACATACGAAGTAGGTCTCGAATCATCTGCTTCCAAACTTGCCTTAAAGAATGTGAAATGATCTGCCACCCAATTTTCTATTAATTGACCTCCTGGTACATTCAAGCACATCGGATGTCACATCAGTTTTAAGGCAAGACAAGGGACCTGAATGTCTTAAAGGTGTGAAATGACATATAGACAAGGTAATTGGTACAAAAACAGAAGATGTGGAAGACTCACCCTCAAGCACGGGATTGGACTGAAGCAGCTGCTCCTTCACTTTGTTCACCTCCTGGCCCTTCCCACACACTGCCGCCACATATGACATCACAAACTTACTAGCCTCTGAAAAACAGACCACAGAAGAATGAGATCAGGGGTCATCTTCTAGATGAGACCTCACCCCAAATATCCCCTTTACATCAACTCTGCCCATCCTCCAGGGAGCAAACGCCTTTCCCACCTCACATGAGAACCCAAACTCCCTCATTCTTCCACAGCCAACTATGAGATCAGCTGTTTAAAGAGCTGATACTATTAATTATGAAGAGACGACAGAACAACTCAAATATAGGGGAAAGCCTGTGCATCAATGTCCAGTTTGACAAATATAACTTGTAGTGAAAATTTAAAATAAAAAAAAAATAAAACGATTTTTAAACTTTCTTCTCTTAGTTCATTTAGTAAATAAATAAATAAATAATAAGTGGAATAGTGTAAAAGCCTGCCCTAATTATGTTAAACTAGTGATTATCATTATTATTTTTATTACCGTTCAAACTGTGTTTTAGTTTTTACATGGAACGATTTTAATCTACTTGGCACTAATGGCTGTGTAAGATTTATCTTGTTCGACGCTTAATGACTTTCCCATGTCTGGACCTATGAGAGCAGTGACTTGTGCACAGAAGTGCAGATATGAAATGTTTTCTGAAGGGAAGGACGCCCACTTATGTTTTAGAGATTTATGGCTATTTCTGGATTCTGCTCAATTCACAGGACTTAAAGTACGAAACATTTTGATCAAAACTTATACATGAAGGGATGGCAGAGCGATAATCAAGCAGATAGAAAATAATGCTGTAACTCCTCATTTCATATAGCTTTAAGCATAGGACCTGAACACTGAATAAGAGAGCACAATTTAATTTATTTCTGAGCTAGGGTAGATTTTAATTAGTGCAGAAGAGCATTTTGAAATTAACACAGTGACCTTGACTAACAGTCAATGATTTTCATCAGCCCTTGCTCTGTAGTCTGCAATGTGTGGATTACCACAATCCCCATTTATCTCATTGCCTTGACTGTTGGATGTCCTGGATTTGAATGGTTGGCACAGTAAGATGCC
Organism: Tor tambroides; assembly: GCA_021397915.2. Taxonomy (NCBI): domain Eukaryota; kingdom Metazoa; phylum Chordata; class Actinopteri; order Cypriniformes; family Cyprinidae; genus Tor; species Tor tambroides. The sequence goes on from JAFVLL020021985.1 coordinate 109,495, forward strand.
CATTTTAAACCAAGAGGAGTCCAGTTTTGTACGGCTAAATGGCTGTGGTTAAACTTCAGCATTCGTAAAGTAATAAAACGGCTTCTTCCAAAAGAACATAACAGAGCTGAGCTGACATGAACAAACTTGAACACATTTTCAGTCAGAAAATCGCAATATTATACTTGCTTGTTAGATGAACACTTGCAATTCAAAAACTAAAATAAAAAATTGTGTTTATATTTCCTCATTTTAAAGGTCATTCATTGTTTGATCATCTCTACTTGGTCTAAAGCAAATGTTTCTTCTGTAAAGACTGATAGGCAGGCACAACTTAATTACTCAGTTTCTAAACAATCAGCAATTTGCTATTAAAACACAAAGGAAAGGGTCTCAAAAGGGAGAATATGAGATAGTATCCATATGTAAACACTGGATGGGAGCTGAATGAAAACTCTGAACACAGTAATGATTGGCTCATAAATTATCAGAAACACAGCACCTGTTTCCCATTTGTAGATTTTGATCTGAGTCCCAACAGAAGATGAACAGCTTGACACATGAAGAATCTAAATGCATTTTTGAAAAAGCTCCAACACAGATGGACAGCACACTTCAAAGAGGTATGTTAGTCCGCAAAACTAATTTAATCTAAATCATTACTTTAGATTGCAGATTAATCCAACTTGCATAACCATACGAAAGTCAGTCTATTCAGAGTCTATGACATACTGCCATACCATACCATAATGCAGCAAAACTACTGTAAAATGTAACCGGAGCAATTCAGCATCATCGGTGAAGCATTCGTTAACAACATTGTTAAAGATATTAATTGGAGGAATGAGTGGATACAATTAATGAGTGCAAGAGAATGAGAAAAAAGTTACAAAAACTTTTTCATCATCGAGAAAGCAGCTAGTATCACAATACTGAAAAATGATCAAAGTTGAAGCATCACTAATGTTAATTAGTTACTGATTAGCTTGACTCGTGTTCAAATATTTTTAAGTGGTCTTACCCGTCTTTCCTGCCCCGCTCTCTCCAGTGATGAGAATGCACTGGTCTTTATCTTGATCCCGCAGGGACCGGTAGGCCTCATCTGCCAGAGCATAACTGAGAAGAGAGAGAGAGAGAGAATATTCAGGTTTTAAAAGTTCAACAAAGCAAAGCTTTCATTTGCAGTTAGGCACCTATCTTCACTGTTCTACTGAATCTGTATAAGCAATTTAATTCAACCATCTAGACCTTATTAAAAAACTGGGTCCCACTTTATATTAAGTGGCCTTAACGACTATGAACTTATTTTTTGATGCAAGTACAATGTACTTATTGTGTTCATATTGTATTGCAAAACACTTTTGCTGCTATTGAGGTGGGATGTGGGTAAGGTTAGGGACAGGTTTGGTGGTATGAGTAGGTTTAAGAGTGGGTTAAGGTGTAAGGGATAGGTCAACAGTGTAATTCTAAATCTAATTACAGAAATCAATTACAGATGTAATTACATGCAGGTATTTTTAAAATATAAGTACAATGTAAAAACATGTATGTACACAATAAGTGCACTGTACTACATGATTAATTTAAATGTAAGTACATAGTCGTTAAGGCCACTTAATATAAAGTGGGACCAAAAATGGATGCTAAATTGAGAGCACTTTGTTATAGAGTTGGGGATTGTCAATGATGGTCACACCAGTGTGTCAGTAATTCCTGGGCAAAACTAGGAGACATAAATATATAAATATAAAGACACGTTTCCTCCACTGGTATTGCTTTAGGACCCAGATTTTTTTATTGGACACAAGGTGGTGACCCAGCACAGTCCCAAACTTGCTATTCAAACACAAATAAACCAAAATGTTCTTACAGTTAAACTTTGAGGTGTATTAATATTAATATCACTACTAATTCACATGCACAAGATTAGAATAGACTTTTAAAAAGGTTAGGTTTAACTATGCATGAGTATATACTTGCATTTTATTAGTTGCATGTACCATTGTTTTTCCTTACAGTGCAGAACTTTCATAACAAACCTAAGATCCATTTTTGAGTCACACCCCACCAGCACATAGTCAGTTGAATCATTCTGCTTTGCAGCAAATTCATTTTTTATTGATGGAGGTATCAGTTGTCGACACAAGAAATTCCTCAGTGTTAACAGTCTATACTGGGGACCACTACATTTATGTTTTGATTCTTGATAGAAAACAAACAGGATATAGCTTCTGAATGAAAAGAGTAAGTAATTTGATTCATTCTCCACAGTAAACAAAAGAAAAGTGGGTCACATGATTCTATAACCCAGTGGGCACTGTAACAATGATGTAATTGTAAATGATTCATTTGAGGAAAAAAAGAGCAGCAGTCTCACTTCATGTTTGTAGGGCAGATTGTAGGCTGTGTCAGTAAATGTTGCTGTACTGACTGACACTCTTCCAGGGCGAGTGATCAGCTCTAAATAAATTGGACAACACACTGCCTAAAAACAGTGCTAATTTCAACCCATTTTATTCCACCTCCCAGTTTCCTCACAGTCTGTACTTTTCTACAATCATTACTGAGGAATTTTCCAAAACCACCACTAATAATAGGTCTGATTGTGGGGGAAATGTTGCATGTAGCTCCCCTCCTCTAAGATGTATAAAAGTCTGGATTCATCAGGTTCACAGCGAGCTAGTGGTATACATGTGTATGGCAAAACAAAAGCTCCAGAACAATGATAAGCAAATCCAAGGTTGAATGGAATTACTGTAATACTTTATTGATATGCATGTTCTTAATGACCATGACAAAAGCCATCTCTGATGTGGCATGCATACATTTGGATACTTAAACTCTAAAATGGGTCAAAGGCATGCCAGGACTTTTTCATCTTACGAAATGGGTAAGTAGCACAAATGATAGACCATATTCCGACACGATGGCTCCAAAATCTTGCAAGCTGCCTACGTAGAAAGCATTTTAAGGCATTGTAGGCTGTTCCAAAAGTGTGTAGATGATTATATTGCATTCTAAAATGCTGCCTTTTGGTTAAATCCTAAAGGTGTGGTCACATTGGCAAAACTGGCAAGGAAAGTCCATTGTCCATTATCAATAGTATAGCGATGTATGAAGCATCGCTTACTTTAACGCCACTTCCAAACTAAGCAGCTTTACATTGGTCAATGCAATGAATTTTAAAAGTTTAACCAACTTGAATCAGATCTGATAACAAACTATATCCACTTTGGCAAACCATTCTACTCACAAAATTCAAGATCATGAGTCTCCCTATTGAGATGACTGCATTTCACCTGCGGAAATTTGGTGTACAAGCGTAAAAGTGACCACACCTTAAAGCGGAATGGCATGTGTCCTTTGCAGAAGGTAATCCCAGAAGGCACTACAACAAACTCAATGAAAAAACATCCATTTAATATGGTGCAAAAACAATTCAATAAAAGTACAGGTCAAAAGTAGTTCTATACACAAGTTTATTTTTATGCTGGGAGAACTGCACTGTTAGCTAATTTCAAAATGCTAATACTAAACTCTTGTAAGTTTCCTCTGAGGTTTGTATAAATAGGGATATTTGTATGGCACACAAAGCTGCCTATGTAGAGTGTTTCAAATCAGTAACATATAAAGTAAAACTGTTTTTACTCAACTGCAACAACCAGCTGTATCAGACAAACTCCTATTGGTAGCTGGCACATGTCACTTCTAATTTGCAAAAACTGTGTACAGGACTCTTAACAGCTGCTTTCACTCCAAATAAATATTATGCTGTCATTGAAAACGAATAAATTCAGTCAACTTTCTTGCTGTCAAAGCAGCTCACTAGATTGGGAACAGAGCCTTTATTTTATTTTAATATTATGAAGATAATATACTAACCCAAAAGTATTACTATTAACACTCCAAACAAAATCTTGAATGGAACAGACTGACGCACCACAAATTGTACTGAGAACAAAATCCAAAATATATAGAGTCCATCTGATGGAGGTTTGGGGTCTGGGCGGAGGCCTGTGAGAGACTTGTGAAGAAAAGAGAAGAGTAGGAGAGCCAGAGAGGGCATTCGGCATTACATCAACACAGAAACGTGCATGTCCTAGATTGCAGATGTTTGAGCTTCGTGAGGTGGCAAAACCGCTCGACATGACCCGAACAAAAGAGAGGCATAATACAATTATCCAAACTCTGACAGAGGGCTATGGGAGGGGTCCCATTGAAGGAAATTTGCCAAAGTGGCAAATCTAGACCATCGTGATGCTTCAGGCAGTGCCAGCATGCATTGCAAAACCTTTTTTTTTTTTTTTTTGAACTAGCGAAGGGTTCACATGAAAATGAATAGCTTAAATCTGAATATGAATGGACGCTTAGGCCTCTGCAGGCAGAGCAACAAAAAAGACACAAGAACTCTCCCAATGACAAAAGGGAGGGGACGCGTGTGTGGTATTTGTCCCGATCCAACTTTGAGCTAAAACTGAGCTTTGGTTTGCGCTAAAAGGCCAGGGAATCATTAGATGTTCGTTTTCATGCCCCGCCTGGAGCCACACCATGTGTAGAGAGAGGAAATTAAGAGTAAAGTGAGAACATCTGCTCTGTGCAATTGTCACAAGGTTAGGACAGAGGGGTCAGTTTGCTAAGTCTACCCTGTAAGAGGGAGTAATTTCTACAGTATACAAACGTCACTCTGACTAATATAATACTTTGTGAGATGAAATCATAAAGAACCAATGGGAACATCAAAGTAAGGAGTCCATGAGCTGTTGGCCTGAATGAGCCACATATGACCAGGAGCTTCCTGATGAATGAAGGAGGGATGTCCTGTAGCACATGGCCTACAGGAGATTGAACCGTAATTTCAGCTTCCTTTAAGGCCGTGGTAAGGCCCAAAGCCGCAACATGAGGCACATGGCAGAAAATAGTATGTTGCTACCACCGATAGTCCTGCTTAAAAGGGAAAACTAATCACAAGGCCAGGAACACCCAAAATACAACCAGCATCAATGCTGTTAATGTACAGAACTGGAGGCAGGACAAAATACACAGTAGCCAAATAATGAATCGTGCCTCAGCAGGCTGGACACCTCGCTACACTGGGATAGGATATCCATATGTGTTTCTGAATGAGCCACAGTGGAAGTAATGTTTCCTGCTTGTGGTGGAGTGATCACGGACTCCGCTGGAACAAACAATGGACCACGGAAGCTCCGGAGAAGAAAGGCTGACAAACACAAGTGCATTCAACCAGGTGGCCACAAACACCTCAGCTGCTTCTTGCACAATGCTCTTGATTTATAGACTTTGGTGTGTCTGGATTTACATGCACATGGAGAAGCTATTGTACAGCCTGCAGGAGTAAACAGCCACCGGATGTGATGCTTTTCCATTTGGAAGCTGTGAAATAAGACAATGTGATTCTTAAAAGTTCAGTATAAAGGCCAGTTCACACCAAGGACGATAAGTCCAAACCACAACTATAACGATAAAGGCACAGAGAAACAATATCGTTGGAATCAGCTGCAGAGCTATCTTTTCCATATATATCGTCTGATGAACGATACAAACGCTGACATCCAATCAGAATCAATCCTGCTATAAGGAGCTCGAGAATTTAAAGCGGCAGACGCGTGTGCGCTTAGAATAAACAGACGATATTGTTCGCTGGTGTGGACGCTAAGATCGTTATCTTTATAGTTATCTTTACAGTTATCGTCCTTGGTGTGAACGGGCCTTAAGCGTTTTTGCCAGCAAACCTTTTCCAACCAAACCTAAATTTAAAACGGTCAGAAATATTAGGAGTATGATCAAAGGACATTCGCTGAATAAAATTAACTCAATAAAACAGACAACTCAGACTCTGCTGAAACATCTACTTTTTTCAGGAAGAAAATTCCATGGGAAAAAAAAACCTTTTATCTTTAATGTGCTGAGTGTTTTAGCACAAGGGTTACTTGCACGTGTTGTTTCTTACAATTGTTTAAACAATAGAGAGTGAGAGGCCTATAGTTGGGATCCCCCTTCCATTGGCCCCTTCACACCCTCAGGAAGTAGAACACAGGAGTGAGTCGGTCTGTTTTTAGTCACCCAAAACCGGATGACTTTACTGCTTCCCTCTGTCTGCACTGACTCAGCTTTCCTGACGTCTGTGCTCTGTATGTTCTGTCACGTGTCCCACATCTGTCCTTTGAGGAGACCTATAGAGACTGACATTCAGGCCACACTCCAAAACCTAGCTAGCAAGCTGTCTGTGGGAAGCATTTTAAGGGAACATATATACCTTCTTTTGGGAAAGAGTAGCCAGCGTTGCATGCATCCTTCGGGTAGATGGAAAATCCAGTGGAAAATAAACACTGCATCCAAATATGCCTACTTTCCTACTGTATGGTAGGAAAAAAATAGTATATAAAAAATAATAAATAGCATATCTGAAATATTCATTAAGTATTCATAAAACGGTAGGTGAAAAATACCCGGAAGACGTACTCCTTTCACAGAGAATTTGAAGTGCACATCTTATGGATACTTCTATCCAATGAGGCCACGGGAGATAAGTTGTGAATGGCAGCAACAGAGCATCTGAGGTCTTAAGTCACATGACATTGACAATATGACAAATGTAATAAGCAAATTTATTTATTTACTCAGAGTTTGGTTTTAGATGTAGCTAAAGAAAATCCATCCAAGATGGCAGACAAAGGAAGAAAAATGCTAATTACAATATACTTACAATAGTTAATTCAATACCAAAATGTAAAAAAAAAAAAAAATAATAATACACTTAGTACACTTATTGAAGACATGATGAAATTAAAGAAGTGACAGACTTTTTTTCTGTATTTTGATGTATGTGAGATTTTGATTAAATGTTACGGTCATATGTATAAATTAATTATTTAAAGTAAGATCTATAACATGCATTTATAAAATAGGCAGGATGGATTTTTATTTTATACCAACTCTATGGAATTTAGCTTAGCAACATGCTAATAGCAAAAGGTATTGAAAATCAAATGCATGTTTAGTTACCTGTGCAGTTCAAGTATAATGGAATTTTTCCCCCACCAATGCTTTCAAAATGAAGTAAATAAGTATAATTGATATTTATTTTGTTTATCTGCAGACTTCTGTGAATTTTCTTTAGAGCTCACAATGCATTCTGGGATTGTGTTCTCCGTAAAAGACGCACATGATTCTGCCTTGGATTTTGGCCAATGCAAGTTACTTTAGATATATTTTGGAATAGCCTATTATGATACCTTAATATGCTGTCTAGGCAGTTATAAGAAAGCTTTTGGCGATGCACAGGAAAACGGATGAACTAAAATGTATTCCATTCAAAACAACAGTGTTTTAGAGGTCTAGCACAAACCTTCATGTGTTCTGGTGTCCTGATGCCCTACAGAGAGCACATCCTCTCTCATTCATTCACCCTCACTCCTCAGGGAGAGAATATGGCTTTCCAATATTCAAATTTAACCACAATCCAAACTAGAAATGGCATTCACCAATATAGAGAGGACATGACACATAAAAACACATCACTTGACATGTCTCAATGGGGGGGACGTGACCTAAATGTGACCCTCAATGGATGAAGAGCTGTCAGGGAGGGAAGCGGTCTCCACGAGACGACAAACCATGCTATTGTGGCACAATTTAGCTGTGGCCAAGGGGAGGCCGTTCTACATGAGCCAAAGCTTGTTTATCCAACCCCGTGGCAGGAAATAAGGGAGAGGGATTGTGAACATGCTGGGAGAGGGGTCACCTTCATATTTGGAGAGCCAAAATAAATACAATTATGGGGTGCAATATGATGATTATATAACGGTCATAACACAGTATAGCATGGCTGACTACCTCAAAGGTGGCTTGCTTCTACAAACTTCATAGAAAGTCTCATAGGAATAAATGAGACATTTCTGTAAACAGTATGATTTAATGAAATGTTCTCAAAGTTTACATTATTCTCATGAAGAAAGCCAAGGTTTCTTTGAAGAAATTGTTACATATTACACAAACAAAATGAGAATAAAGCAAATGCTTTTCACAGTGACATGACAGACGGCAACAGTTGGTAAGGTAAAACTAAACCGCAATGTTTTAGAGAAAGGTTAATTAAATAATTACAACAGCTAGCAATTAAACACATGGCTAGATAGATTTTTTCAAATGCAAGAGTTTGAGATACCATGAGTGAAAAATCAAGGTCAAGTGTTTAAGTAAGTTGTGAAGTCACTGCCGAAACCCTGAGAAACCAAGGAAAGTCAAAGCAGGAATGTAAACAATGAAAAAAGCAAACACTGGCTGAGGCCAAGTTCATGACATACCATAGTTTTCGACATGTGACCATTACAGATCATAAATCCACACAGGTCCACGCTACTTTAATATTTGGAAAGCAGTTAAGCAATCATATCCAGCTTTCATGGATAGTTGTAGTGAACAGATGCAATTACTACATGACTGTCTGGAACACTTCAGTCTGATTAGTCAATCAAAGAATTCTGCTGTAATTTTTTATTTATATTTTTTTACATTGAAAAAGTAGATATTTGGTGCTAAGGAAACTGCACACAGTTAAATTCCTATGTGTTTTGTTTAAATACTGGACAGGGTTCTCAAAGGAACCAAGCTTTAAATTAATTAAACTTTTATGCGTTTCCAAATTATATATAGAGTTAAAGGTTTTCCACATTAAAAATTGACAATGGCAAATATAATATTGACTAATGTTTAACTATATTAACTGAAAAACAAAGGACGTGAACACATTTTATGTGCATTCAGAGCCATAGCTATATTGATGATGGAGAGATGGTGATTAAGTTATTACACAACCTGAGCCAGAACAAACAGTGTGGACAAATTAAAGCCCTCATGCAACTCTCATGCAATCCCACAGAAGGGACTTTCCAGTTGGGAAGTGAGCATTTTCCCCCACTATATCCCAATGGCCCCATAATGCTTCAGACTTTTTTTTTTTTTTTGGACTTACACAGCTTTGAATTGTAGGCACTGAATACTGTAGGGACAGAGGCAGTTTGCTTTGTGTTTCACTGGCAAAGGATGAGGGTGGGTGGCCACAATTACATGAGAAGAGAAGCTTAGCTCTCTACCAAAGAGCATGTCTACCAACGCAAAGTCCAAAGTTCATCTCTCTCTGTGCTAAAAGCCACTGCTGATAACAAATAACCAGGATGACACACTCACTTAAATATCCATGTGAATGTTAAAAGCTATTTGCCGACACTTGTTATACAATATTACCTGCAAGCATGTGTGGGATGAGCAACATGATGAACTTGAGTCATTTGCAGCTTATAAAACTGTGCTGAATTTGTTGTAAAGAAAATTATTTGAAATAAATACAAAAATAGACTTTATGTCCTTTACAAATGCTACCTATCAGATTGTAAAATGTGACCTTAGTGAGGTCTTGGGTAAAAGGCAAGCAAAGGCAGATTGTAAGACAACTTGTAATCAACCTGTGATTGATTGGGTGATCAATAATGTCGTCATGTTCGGACATTCTCATTGACACAACAAACTGAAATGGTACCCCGCACAAACCCAAGCAATTTTAAATTTCACAGCGTAGGGAGAAAGTAATGTTTTTTTGCTTTTTTTTTCCTGTAAAACCCCAGATCGTAAAGGGATTCTGGGAAAGCAAACAACTGCAATGACTCTGTAAACAGCAAAGGTAACTCAACATTTCCTTATTGCCTACATCTGTACTGCAGCAGCTGAAGAGACAAAATGTGGTGCTGTAGGTTTTACACATGCATTGTCATGCAGCCGTTCCGATAAAATGAAATATTATCCATTTTATATAAAATTAACAAAAAAAACATCTCATTGTGATTTTTTTTTCAATGCTGTTGAACCTAATGCACTTTGAACCTTGAGGGTGATGATGCACATATGCAACTAATGTCTGTTATATGTTCTAAAAAGCAGATACCACATCCCTCTTACCAGCAATTAACCTTTTTAGATACACCATGTTTTTTCTCCATATGGTCTGTCAATGGAAAATAACTTTAGGTTTTGTCTTGTCAAACTACAGGGGGGTTGGGTCAGGCTTAGGTAGGAGAGATAGCCTGCTTTATTTTTATTTTTTATTTATTTTTTATTAATATTTTTCTTGCTTAGGTCTACTTAAAACAACTTAAAAATCTGTTTTTGAGTACCATCTTTCGGGTTTACTCTTATGTTTTAAGTGCTCCAATAATTACATCTTTGCAAAGCTGCATTTGAAAAACTTCACCTTTTCATCTAAAATGTAATGCATGGCTGTTAAATGTTGAAAATAAACTCCAGTTGCTCATTTCATTTTGGGACACTTTAGAAGAATCTGCAGAGTTAGTAGGTGCTACACAAAGCCAAAAACAAGGCTTGGTGAACTTTCTAAACTTGCATTAAACTCTTATTAGATCTACTCAATTCCTCTTTATATGACCCTTTTAACCGGCAGTTTCAGCAAGTTTGTGCCAGTCTGGAGTTTAGGCATATGAGAGAAGCAGACATCTGGCCCACACCCTGGATGAAACCTGCCTCCTGCTTCCCAAATGTGTGAGATGTGGCAGTGAGAGACCAAGTCAAATAAAGAAAAGTCTCCCACACACACAGCACTCAACAAATTTACTCTTCTGCAAAGGGATGTTGCGATGAGGATCTGCTATTGGTAAAGATGATATAGGCCTATCAGTCCTGTAATCTGTACATCTCTTTCTCTGCCTATAAAGATAGCCATGCAAAGAGACACACCCTACTCTACAGTAGTAAAGGCTAATGTTATAGTACACAGATGATCAACACAACATAAAAATACACAAATTACATATACACCCGGCCTGGCCTACAAGTAGGAGTTAAAGTGCCTGGATAATATCAGCCTGAATGCCTGTTTTCAACCTCAATGAAGGCCAAACCGCCTTAACCAAAAGGTGCCACACATGGTACAACCCAAACATGATTCACTCTCAAGAAAACAAGGAAAGTATTCTAAAATGGACTTCAAAACATTAGAAGGTTGGACAGTTCACCCAAAGATGAACACTGCTTCACCTTTTATTTACCCCATGTTGTTCCAACCAGGCACAACATTTTAGGTGAAATGTTTAAGTGATATTTTTGAGCACACTATTCATTTGCAGGGTCATGCATTTAGCATTTTATGTTTGATTTGGGACTTTTATTCATTGAAATTGAAAACTGGTTGATGCAAATCTGAAACAATGTCAAACTGGGACCTATAGGCTGTGACATCCTCCAAATCATAATCTACTAAAACTCGTGATGACCAGGCGGTTCCTCCAATAAATATTTACAGAAATCTGAAGACAAAAGCTTCTGTGATGAGACTGATGGCTGAGTGCCCTGTATGGATGAATAGAGAAAATCTGTCCCTATCTAAAAATCCCCATGTGTTTGGAGCTTAATTCAGTCAGGCTAAAGTACATGTACCAAAAAACAAGCCAACAGAAGGATCCATGGCTCAGCAAGACAAAACCTTGAGAGGGAGAGGTGAATGTTGCTGCCTGACCTCCAGTTCCTAGACCTCTAGTTCCTAGACAAGAATAGCGAAAAAAATATCAAAGAAAACTGAATTGTCTTTCCATTTACACATTTTTCAAACCACTTATCCTATGCAGGGTTGCTGTGATGCTGGAGTCCATTTCACACAAAACAGTACAAAACTGTGACTGGTACCCTTTCCAAAGGTACTAATAGGCACTTTTAAAGTACTAATAAAATACTAATATGTACATTTAAGGTACTCATGTGTACCATTCAGGGGCATATAAAGACCAAAGATGTACCTTTTATCTTTTGTACCTTATGGTACCACCCCAGACTCCCCTGAGAGTGCAGCATCTTGGGGTCATAAACAGGGAAACACCCTAGATGCATTAGTAGTCCACTGCATGGCTTCCAATTGTCAAGTCCAAAAAAAAAAAAAAAAAAAAAAAAAAACCCCATGAGCTGCTATTTTGTGGGCCGGGCTGCACTATCAGCAGGGTACATTCTCTCTGCAAACAATGCCCTGGTGCTGCTCAGTAGCAGAGTGCTGAGAGGTCCCATTACATCACTACACACAATGTAATACAATTCTCCCCCTGAGACGCAGCAGCTCAATCTGGGCATGACACACTGACCAAAGTCCCCATCTGCAACACCACCCAAGACCCCCATCTTCCAGAGCTGTCATGAGGATAAGCACCTGCCACCAACTTTGTCATGCAGATTACTGAAAAGACCTTCAAAGCCACACGTGGACACTAATTGGCTTATATGATGTTTAATGTCATTGTTTAATGTGATGAATGCTGGCTACTGTCCAAGGCAGGGCAACATTATGGCTCTGTCCTAAATCCAGCCTAAACGACCTATCGGTAAGCCCCCCTCCTCGAACACAGATGAGCCAATGGCAGTCAAAAACACATAAACGAAGGTCTACATTTCAGTGTCTCTCCATATTAAACTGGTTAAATGTACATTAATTTAATCGTACTCTGTGGTACATGAACAGTGTTGATCCGGGATGTTGTCATCCGCGATATCATGACAACCGTAACATGAGGCTTCTCCTGCTTGCATTGTGATCTATAAACCCTCACTTCGAGTTACCCACCGGATTTATTTTAAAATATTTTATATATCCCTCCACAGAGTATTTAATTCCCACTTGAACGGTGGCCCTTCTGTGTCCAAAACTGTGCAAAAGTATCATGGGACAAGGTTTTCACACTGACAGCTGTCATTGTAAGACAATGAGCAACTCCGTTTGTTTGTCCAAGGGAGCAACAGTAACTAAGAGGGGAGGGGCTTACTGATAGGACAATTGAATTGAACCCCTACCCCTGTTTTTCCATGAAGATTTTGAGTGAAAACCGTAAGTGGAATTCAGTGGAATGGATTTAAACATTTTATAATGTGTTCTGCAGGTTTGGAACACACTACATAGGCAACAACTCTGTGTATCATTCAAACAGTGCTCCTCATGCAAAGCACGTAACAATTATTTATAATAGAGTCTATTGTTAGCATGCTGCTAAGCTAACTGCCTTGGTACAGCATAAAAACACACAAATATTAGGTGAAGTAGTTACTCAGTACCCTAAATACTACTGTAGATTTGGAACAGAGAAGATAAATATCGCTGTAATGGCTACTCATTGTGTTCCTCTCTAATCAAACACAATTAGTGCTAATAGCCTGGAACACAGCTGCAAACTCTCACTACAGCTTCTTTGGGATGAGCCGTATCGGGTAGCAGGTGCGAGCAGGCCCACAGCACACAGAAGACCTCAGAGGAAAGAAAGGGGCTGTCTAGTCACTACATATGTGCAATGAGAGCGTTTCAAAGATGTCTGGACAGACAATGGTTGTCTAAAGCGTCTGGCAAAGCTCATCCATTTAATTAAGACAGTGTATGCACTGTGGTTAAAGCTCAGGTAATGAATCATCAAGCCTGCTGTGGGATTTTGTGCCTAAATGTCTGCTCATTAAAGGAACAGTTCATCCATAAATTAAAATTGTGTCGATGTTTATTGACCTTTATGTTGTTCCAAATCCAAATGCTGTTTTGTTCTTAACAAAAGCAGAAAACAAAAAGATATTTTCTTGGCCCCACTGTAAACCATATAGTACAGTATGTGCTTCTGAGAACACTTTCAGGCCTGAACTAAGAACAGTTGTGTTTAGAAAAGCTAAAAGACACAATGTGTTCAACACATGGGATCACGTTCTTGCATGAACCTCAGACAGAGAAGTCATAAGGACCATTAAAGAGACAGTTCACCATCCAAAAAAAAAAAACCTTCCACACACAAACAACCTCATTCACAATCTGACTCCACTGAAGCACTCTTACCACACACAGATGGCCACTAAGCCAAAGACAGCAGAGCAGTGTGAAACTCGGTCTGTTTGGAAGGGAGAGGTGACACCGGGGCTCTTGAACCATGTGCGGCTGCCAGAATGAGGCGTTTCACACTCATCCTGGGTCATTAACTAAAACAACCTCAACACCAAAGTTCAAGCTCACATTCCAGCGGTCAGAGATCCAATGCAGAGCATTTCCAAACATCATATCTAATACAATTTCAGCCTTCTGATGACATGCACTATTATTTCCACATGCACGTATTTGTTTTGATGACACTTCTGCGAACATTTTTGAATGACGACAAATGAATCACATTTTGAATAAAGTAGGACTAGTCTATTCAAAACTAGTCTAAGTAAATTACTATATTAATTATAGATTCACAATGTTGCTTAAATTTTGTATCCAACAAAATACTCACAAATTTAAAATTCACAATACAGAAAAATCATAACCCAACCCAAATCTGAAGTGAATTAACACAAACTAATATCTTACCATTCCAAGTTCTTCTGTCTGAGCTGTCAGATTGTCCTGATAACAGACCTCTTGTGAGGGCACATAGCTCTCGTTTGGATATAGTTGCAACCAGCAGATGTTTGTCACCTCCGGTGAGTGTCTTTAAACACACCACCATTTGCAGTGATTAGTGATCATGGTGGTCTCAGCCACTTTATTGTCTCCATGGCGTTGACCACCTCTGAAGCTCAGCTGCCAGTTGCAACTAACTCTTAATGTTAAGAAAGCTCAGTTATAACACCTTTACAATTGATTGTTTAACTTAAAAGGTTTATTGCGTCTGGACACAGGCCTCTTAATAAAAGCAGGTGGGCATAGGAGCTCCCAATGCCTCAGGCACATCTGCACTCTAGACTCTTTCTCTCTTTAATGGAAACCAAAAACACACTGTAGTATTACATGAATCAAAAACAGCAATGATAATGTAGTCTTAACAAAGGGGAGTCATTGCATGGCTCCGTTGAGGTGGTGTATAATTTATGGATAGCTTGAAAATCTTAAGTCAGAAACATGTATGAGTGCTTAGCAGAATAAGCGGACTTTGGCTACTTTAATTACTGTTCTACTTAAAGCACCCATATTAACACTGTACAAATGCCAACCAGACCTACATAATCAGTTTTTATGCATTTGTAGGCTTGGACCACTGGAAACAGAATGGAACCACCAAACAGATCCATACTCTGTGTAAGTCTTGTTTAAGCTTGGTGACACTAGTGGAGGAGAAAGTACACACTTAACGCTGAAGATCAGATCTTTGGTGCCTAAGCAATTGGGGTTGTTTTTTTAGACCTCAATGTGGACTAGTGGATCAGCTTCAAGGGATGTCTTGATCTTGTGTTTTTTAAATTTCATTAGGTTCCTCAGCTGACAGAATGACCCTTCAAGCTGCCAATTCTGCACTTGCCCTTGCAAAAGGCCATTTCCCTTTGACCTCTATGACAGTCAGTGATAACTTTGAGATATTAGTGCAACTGGCTTGTTTGTGCAGGTTTGATGAACTTAACCCTGTAGATGAGAAGAACAATCATCTCAATGTAAAGAAGGCACACTCAAAACTGCCATTATAAACCCCAAAGTTAACGAGCATCTGTTAAATTCAATAAGGGTTGTGTGACCTCGCCATGGATAGGAAAAGATAATTAGGAAAGGACAACTTCCAAACCCTGTCATAGTCTCATCTTACAAAAGATCTACCACACAAAAGCCTAAGCAGATGGCCTGAATTGAAGATTAAGATCAAATTATGGAGTCTTTTACAAAGACCTCACTTAAAGAAGAACCTCACAGTCTTTAAGGAGGACCTAATTAAAAGAGACCTTAATCCAAGCCTCTCATCAAAGACAAGAATAAGTCTTATGCCTAAACATACACTACACAAGGGTGTCTAGTCCTGCTTTTGGAGGGCCAATGCCCTATTAAATTTAGTTCCAACTTGCCAACATACTTGTAAGTTTCTAGAGATGCATCTCAAATTGCCCCTTTACCCTAATTTACTATTCCCTACAATACTCTACTAATATTGTGCACCAAATGAAAACCAGTGAGCAAATTCACACCTTGAGTCCACCAGAAGTGCTGCGAAACACCACTAGCTAGATGTGGAAATTCATTCAGTGCAGCAATCACAGTATATGGGTATTCTAGTGGCTAGCCATTGAGTGTACATTGGTTACACTATTGACGCACATTATGGGATTGAATGAGTTCCCTCCATAATGTCCACTACAATATCAGACACCACTACAAATGGCTGTCACCTAAAACAGTGCATTATATAAATGTATAGGGAGTGATTTCATACACAGCCTAGTATTCCAGAAGACTATGATTAGTTGCATCTGGTATATTTTATTAGGATTAGAGTAAAACTGTGCAGGACGGTTGCCCACCAGGAGCAGGATTGGACACCCCTTGACATGCTTCAACTCATGTTTGAACACAGCTGTGTTCCGAAATACCTTTGTATGAAGTTTATGATGCATCCAAGGACGCATTGCATTCCAAGCATTGTTGCAAAAGAGCAATCTTCAGTTTTCCGTCTAAATGCAAAATTGAGCACTCATGAGGAAAGATGGCTGATTTCAAACTGCATTGGAGGTCCTGCATCAGGTGAGTGACTGTAACTGAGATCAATGAGAATGCTAACACATAGCTTTCTTCAAGTATTACCTTTATACACCTTTAAGCCACAAGTCTGGTTATATGAGACTAGGCTCTTCCAATATTTCTGAAAATGATAAAACAAGCACGGACTTGACTAAAACTTACCCAAAAGCTTGACAGTAGTTTGAGCACAGATGCTTTGGGCCATTTTGCTGCTGACTGCTGTGTTTACTGAGGTGATGAGGTGATGATCATAAATACTATTCAACAGTTTGTGCTGTTAACAGGACCACTTACGGCCCATTGTCCCAGGACGCCAAAATGTACGAGCCCCAGAGGCCAGTACACCCAGAGCCATCTAAGAGGTCTGTTTCTCAGGCATGACAAGAAAAGCAGCTGCCTTGGAATGAGCTCAGAGCCTGGCTTCAGATCAGAGGAGCATCGACCCTGACATCACTGTAACAGTGCTTAGACTAAAACATAGGAATATGAAAGGGTCCAAGACTGAAGGAGAACTTGCATACCAGAGCAAATATTCACTTAAAGCAGATCAAATGAACAGGATAGGCCCAGAAGCAAAGGATCAATTTAGAAACATGAGGAGAACAAACTATGAACCCACAGGCGAAAGTATCAAAAGGATCCTTTGGGGGAGGGGGGGTGGATACAGCTGTACACAGCTGTTTATTTAAACTTCTCCTTTTCCAGGGAAGAGTGTGTAGAATGAATGGGAAAAGTTATTTGGTACAGCCATCCCATTCTCAATGGCTCTTTTTTAGAGCTGAGTTTTAAGAGTTAGACCAGGCCATGGCATTTTTTTGTTTTGTTTTGTTTTTTTTGTTTTTTTCAGAAGGTAAGTGTGCGTCTGCCAATCAAACAAAGCAGACTGCTTTATTTCAGGACATCACTAGTCTATCAGTCTGGTGTGATCTTGGCCCACTCGCTTCCATAGAGATTTTCAGTTGGGTTTAGATCAGGACTCTTGCCCGCCATTTCATTATTTCAATGTTTTCAGCCTAAAGGAACTTCTTTACTTGTTTTGCAGTGTGACAAGGGCATTGTCTTGCATGAAAATTGCAGGCTTATTGGGAGATGCTTGCAGGGAAGGAACTGCATGTTGCTTAAGGGGGTTCTGATAAACATTTGCATTCACGTCTCTGCCATTTAGCTGTATAAGCGCCCCAAATTCTGCTGTAGAAAACACCCCTCAAACCATGGCACATCCTCCTCCACCTTTCACTGACTTCTTTATGCACTTGGGCTTCAGTCTTTCCCCAGTTTGACGCTGAACAATGTTTCCCAACTGACCCAAATAAATTAAACTTGCTCTCATCACTAAAGTGAACTTTGGACCAGTTCTCCTCTCTCTACACAATCTGCTCCTCAGCAAAGGTGAGCCTAGCCTTTGATTCTTTTTGCTGATGAGAGGTTTTGTTCACTTGTCCACAGAGTGCACTTTCAGTCCGACTTCTCTTAAACGTGCCGAGACAGACCCTTTTCAGCGCTGAACTGACAAGCAATTCCATCTGCAGTGTTCAACCAATTCCCCATTAAGAGTCTCCTCATTATCCTGTCTTCTCGTGAAATTGTCTTACGTGGATGACCAGCATTTTGGGGGGACTTGAATGATTTAGTGTCATTGTAAAACTGCAATATTCTAGAAATTACAGATTTGGAATGGCTTGCTTCTCTTGCAATGGCTGAAAGGGTCATCCTTTTGGCCTTTATATGGACCACCTCCTATAAAAGGGTTTCAGTCACCAACCATCTTGCAATTCCAGTGAAAATTAGAGGAATGTTTAAATAGGTTTTGTCATATAATTAAGAAAATTATCCCCAGGTGCCAGATTAACACCAATAACTTGGAGGTATCTGTAAGTGTTCTCTAATTTTGATCAGAGTTCTTTTTCAAATATCCCATTTAGGTTTTTTTAATACTGTGCTTCAATACATTTAATTTATGAAATATGCTTAAAAATTGCCCTTCTACTTTGGGATAACTTCAAATAGGACTAAGCAATGACCTTGAAATGTAAGAAATTGTAGGTTGTTCTCTAATTTGGTTCCCAATCCTGGTCCTTGAGAAACCCAAAACTGCACATTTTGAGGCTGGGACACACCAAGCCGACTTCAAAGAACTAGCGGCTAACCATTTTGAATATTAGTAACGTTGATAACTTTAATCATTTTAAGCAGCTCATGTTGTTATGAAAACTTTCGTGTATTAGAATGATTGGGAAAGCTCACGCAACATTTAAACAAACTTCTGTCTGTACCGCCTTCATTTACGTACTCGTTTTCATCATTTTCGCTTTAATTCTCGGGCACTGATTCATTTGCTAAACTGAACATCCAACTGGAGTTCTCAACCTCACCGATGCCCCCGACACCAATTCAACATGTTGAATCGGGCAAACTGCTGCCGACGTGAGCCCGATGAGAGGCAACGAGTGGAACACACCAAACAAACTAGCCCGACCGTCGCTCGCCGTCGGCCCAACGTTGGCTGAGGGGCGACCGTCGGCTTGGTGTGTCCCGGTCTTTAGATGTCTTCCTAAACACACACACACACACACACACACACACACACACACACACCTGATTCAACTCATCACATTATTAATAAAGACTCCAAGACCTCAGATGTGTGTCAGATAAAAGAAACATCAAAAACAAGCTGTGTTGGGGGTTCTCCAGGACCAAGATTGGGCCCCTCTAGTCAACAGTATTGGTAATACTGAGCATACCAACTAATTTTGGTATCCAAGTGTTGTCACTGCAGACTGTATACGCATCATCAAGCCAGTCATAATGAAAATAATGGTGCATTACTATCATGAAAATAATGGTAATTGTGAAATTTCACTTGTACTGGTATCGTGACATCCCTAAAGGACACTGCACTGTATTCATACTCCCCTGCTGTGTGGCCCAGACATCAAGCACATTCTCTGCCTCATTCAGTTGTAGGAACAGTGGCGGCAGCAGCAGTGTAGGGGAGTTGAGCTACAATATGCCTCCGTCTGCACGATTCAGATGGGAATTCCTGGGTATTGTTCAGACAGGCAGGGGGCCCGCAAGCAACCGAACAAGAGAACACAAACAAAAATGTTCGGAATCCCAGAAAGCATCAACAACACAGGGTGGTCAAAAGTGGCCAGCGATGTTAATGGTGTCTAAAGTAGTCCATTTCAGTTGACTCAAACAAACATCCTGACTAATTTATTCCAGCTTTTCAAATCTTTCTTTCATTCTTTCCTGCACCAATTTTCAACCTATGACGTTAAAAGCAAATCTCTCTCAATGTCTCTGGGACCTCAGGACAATGATTAATTCTTGCAGCCATCTTCTACCTTTCATTACAGTGAGTGTTGCATAAGGCTTGCAGTCGGAGGATCAGGCCTCTCCCATGGCAACACAGCCAACAACCTATTGTCAAGTGTTCACAGCAGTAGGCATAATGAATCCCTTAGATGTGATGAAAATGAAGTGAAAATTACAGAAAAAAATAAATATTATATCAATAAAAGCACAGACGTCACCCAAGACATATGCTACCAGTCAAATGTTTGGAGTTTGGACACATTTGCAACAAATTAATTTATCTTAAAAGCTTTTTGAACCAGTGGCTTAATGTTTCTTTCACACAAAGAGAACAGAATTTCTTCATTCTATTAGGAATATATTAGAATCCTCTCAGTCCCAGATGGATTTAAATACTGTTCACAATGGTGACATCTGGGGCACTAGAGATGTGACGGCTATGGGTGCATTAGAGCAGGACTAGGCCTGTGTAAATAATTCAATTGGCCCTTAAATGCATCTAAATGAGACCTGGGGAACATACATTTTGGAAGAACGAGCAACTGTGGATCAATAAAGAGCATCACTAAAAGAGTGAGCTACATAATCACATCTGTTCCTTACTACTAAATGTGCACACACACACACACACGTAAACACATTTGTTCTTTCTTGCAGCCAATAATACTGAGCAAAGTTTAAAGCTAGTGATAAATACAAGGACATTTGTTTCATAATTCTACAGCTCTTATTGCCTGCTGTATCTGAAAATGGAACCCATTATAACTGTTTTTGAAAGGACATGGATTAGATAAGGCAGATAATTCTCTGTGATATTCATTGTAAAGTTGGTGAAATGTAAGAGATATGATGGACTGTGATGTAAGCTTCTTGGCATTTAAATGGATGACACTGAGGGTGGAGACGTTCCTAGAATTAGTGCTGTCAAATGATTAACAGTGATTAATCGCATCCAAAATAAAAGTTTTGGTTTACAATATATATGCATGTATATATAAATACACACACATATAGTATATATTTTGAAAATACGTACGTTTATACATTTATATATTTATATTCTTATATTTTATATTATATATAAATATATTTAATATATAAACATAACATTTTTCTTAAATATATACATGCATGTGTTTGTATTTATATACATAATATATGTGTATACTGTGTATATTTATGTAAACAAACTTTTATTTTGGATGCGATTAATCACGATTAATTGTTTGACAGCACTACCTAGAATATTCTCCATTAAGCCCTTTTAAAATATAAGCTTAAAGGGATACTTCAGCAGTATTTTCCCACCTTCATAACATTTCAAACTTATTTTGTTCTATTGAACACAAAAGGAGAGGTCTACTTTGGCAGAAAACAAACGAGTGAGTAAATAAATAATGACAGACTTTTAATTTATGGTTGCTGTGACTAACTTAATAACAAGAAAATTAAGTGACCAGTTTGCACAAAGCGCAAATAACACATGAATATATTGTGGTCAACATAAATTTGCTTTTGTCAGCACTCTTCTGTGTAATTTGGGGATTTGCATTAAATACAAGGCTAGAGGTTGCCTTACAAACTTGCAGCTACTGGACATTGAGGGCTGTGGGTAGTTACACTCTTAATTACAGAGTAAACACACAACCTGTTTGTGACCAACTACATGACTTTAGTCTTTTATAACTGGTCAGATTACAGCTCTGCAAAACATAAATACACATCTTTAAGGGTCCATTTTTATGGTGCCACACAAAATGTGAATCAGCCATTCGAAGGGGTCATTAAACCTTAATATTTCCTGATACTAAATACAATTTCTCATTAAGCATGGCAACTAATGCAGCAATATATTTGTGACTTGTTTCATTTAATTTATTGGTCCACACATACAGTGTGTAAATCTGAACATGCTAGAGCTTTCTTCCAATTTCAGCAAGAAAAAACAACTGTTTGATTAATGAAAATGAAGCATTTTTAAGTACTAAAGGTGCTGTCTATCTATTAGCAAAATTTCACTAGCAAAAAAGGCAGTTATGTTGTCAATAGTGTAGCAATGTATGAAGCAGATCACACAGACGTCACTTCACAGTGTGAAGTCATTTCTGAAGTGGTAATGTCACTAAATTGTTTTGCAAATATAACTGTTTTCACACAGGTTTCCTGAACACTCACCCTGTCTGCTATTGGTCGGAGAGAGCCAATTGGATTAAGACAATTTTGCAGTGTCAGACAAAGAGAACAATGTTTTAATAGCGCAACAGAGCTACAGTGCTTATTTATACCCGAAGAAAAGTAGAAAATCCTCAATTCTCCTAGATATGCATTCACTTTTGCATATTCTGATTCATTAAACAACTATTTACACATCAAATGAACCCATTTTGCATGCTGGTTTGGTGTTTGGTATGCAACAGCTTTCAAAACCGAGCCCAAATGAATGGGAAAGACATGAGAGCAGGGACAGAACAATGAGAGGGCTATGATTTACACTGTGTTCATCTCTACACTCCTATTTATCTGTGAAGTTGGGACACACACAGACTAAACTTAGACACTCTTGATGTGATGTGACTGTCTGGAGTAGTGAAAGCCTAAAATGAGAAGACGACCAAAAAAAAGAAACAACAATTGTGGCATGATGTTCTCAGCATTAGTTTAAGCATTACTTACATAGATCTCGTTGTGATCGAATCGCTTCTTTAGATTCTCAATGAAGGTGTCTTCTGACAGGGGCTCAATGAGGACCATATCCCCCACCCCTATCATATTGTCGAGAAGTGATGTCTTCACCTCCATTTTGGACAACACCCCCTAGAGAGAAAGCAAGACAATCACATATCAGATCAAGAGTTCTGCAGGCCTTGACTTAGACATGTATCTAGGTCAGTGGGGTTAACATGTGTGTGTCTGTGTTTATTAATTCATAAAAAAAAACATTAAAAATGTAGCTAATTCATACTGACATGGCGTGAATAAAACTCTGATGATTAACATGTTTTCAATTTCTGAATTTCAATTAATTTCAATATTTCTGTGGAGCAGGATTATTAACGGTATCTAACTAAATAAGCAAATAAATAAATATCACGCCATGAAATAATGTAAAACAAAAAAATAAACATTTCACCTCAGAAACATTTCTTATTTTTGTTATTTTAAGTTGAAGTCCTAAAACAACTAAAACTTAAAAACAATATATAAAAAACTAATAAAAAACACAAAATTATTACAATTACACACAAAAACAAAATAACTAAAACTTTAAATTTAAATAAAAACAGAAAACATACAAAAAAAAAATCAAAATATTAAACACTAAATGAATTATTCTAAAATAAGGACTTCATTTATTTTATTGTTACCAATTGGGGTTATTTGGGGGGGGGGGGGGGGGGCGTGTCTGACATAAATTGCAAGCCTTATGGCTCATGTCACAAGCTTACTCTTGGTTGCACCAAAAAAAATAAATAAATAAAAAATAAAATAAAATAAAAATGCAAAAACAACATTAAAGCATGACCTTTCTAAGAATTTGGCACATGCTTTTTCAATTGAGTTTTTAAAGACTCTCTCCACTTTTTTTGTACTCCCCTTTTGGTCATTGACCCATCTATCCCAGAATTCTGTGTACTGTCCTTCTACAGTGCATTAATGCTGATGTCTGTTCATATGAAACCTTATCATCAGCTTCTAACTTTTCTAATCTAAAATAATGCAAATAAATTCTGAAGTATTTGCAAAGGAGCACTTGACTGGACCGGCATGTCCAGTTCTGTTCAGGACACTACGGACACAAGATATTCCACTGGGAATTATGTAACGAAAGACCCTTGTCCCAACTGATGACCCATAGATACTCTCAAGATGTTTATGGAGTGGAGTCATCAAAATGTAGCTACTTTCTCACTAAACAAAGTGGACAGCAGAAATAAACTATAGTTACGTAGATGTAAATGTTTACTTCAAGCAAACCCATCACTGAATTGTGATTTCACAGTTAACAGCTAAACAGTTAAACTGCTACAGGCCGCAATTTTTCCCTTCTCTGGTCACTAATCCAGGTGCCAATTGCATTCAGGGCGTTCATATGAGGCTCTACTGAGCCCCTAAACCCCCTATGCACTGTTCAAACAAACGGGCAATGGCAAAGTGTAGTGCTCAGCAAAAAGCTCCTTCAAAACAGCCCATGTTTTCACTCCCAGCTCACCCGGCGTAAAGAAACAAAGCACCCAGCATAGCCAGTTGTAGTCAAAACACAAACATGGGCAAAGAAACAAGTCTTAAATAAGGGGCAGACAGTACAACAACATGTGGTTTGTTGATAACATAAACATGCATCATTTGTGTGCACCATGCAAGGCATAACTAAAAAAAAAAAAAAAAAAAAAGTTGAATGTAAATTAAGGATTAAGAGGTGAAAGCTAACGGCAGATTGGACAGATAAGGTTGCCAGGATGTGTGTCTGCCTTAAGTCTCCTACAAGTGCCTCAGCTGTGCAGTTTGATAAACCTAATCTATTTTACCTGCAGTTTAGGGCAGGGTTAGTCATCAGCTTTCAGCCTTGATGTCAGAAATTAAAAAGCACAATAAATTGAAATCGGTCCAATCAAATACCCTCTCCAGATTGAGAATGTCCCACCCCTATTAACAGTTGCCAGCAACTAGCAATATATAGTATTAAAATATAACTCACAGCTGAACTACTAACCATTTAAAAAGGGATATAAGGGATAAGATATTCATAGACTTTTAGGAAATGTCATCAAATATTTAGGGCTCTATAAAATCAATTCTTTTTTTATCCATGATTTGTCTTTATGACTTACACAAATTTATTATCAAAAATGATGGTAATCAAATGAAGGCATAAAACACTAAGAATTTAATTAATCTTTCAACCAATCAAATGCAAATTTAACAATTCCTTTTAATTTTTGTAAAACAAAATACAGTACATGTGGGTTACTGTTAAAACTGAACAGCTGAAAAATTGTACTGAAAAATTGTGAGGCTTGTATATACTACAGATCATACTTTGCTACCACATTTATGATTCATTTCTGCACTCTAAACACTTACTTACATTATCAAAGAGCCACATTCACTTAATATTTAGTTTTGCCTATGATACGTTTACTTCTATGATCCTGCCTGCTAATAAATCACAGCTATCCCAAGCCAACTGCTAAGAACAGAACAATGAAGTTCTTTATAAACCTCCTTTTTCTGTTTTGCATTATCTTTGCTTTCAAGTAATAGTGGGGAAAAACCACTTATCTCTATGTCTAGCTCAATTTGTGTCTTGGCAACAGCTGTAACCTGGCAGCCGGGGATATGATCAGTTACCTGTGAAACAGGACAAAGGAGAAGACCACGGACTAAAGGTCAGACAAGACACGAAGAAAGCCTGGATGCATCCAGCGATTCCAGAGTAAAGAGAATAATTCCAGGGCTCGCTCTCCCGCTGCATAGTAACTCCAGGCAAAATCTACTAGTCTAACTGAATACCAGTTGCTCTGGAAGGACAAATTATTAGCCAATAAACATTCTCCAGTGTTTTAAACATCTGATCAGGTTTTTGTTTTCTTTAATTCATGATTACCAGACTTGTGGGTAAAAATTTGGTTTCACACAGACAGACTTTTTTCAAGAAAAGGTTTAAAAAAAAAAAAAAAAAAGCATGGTGTTCTGCATGTGATGTTTGCTGAACAGTTGTTAAGGGAGATCTAGACGTTTTATATTGCACGCTTGCCACATGGCACAAATGGACAGTTTATATTGTGGACTTTATACAGGAAGACCACAATACAGGCCAGGAGGAAACCAGGTAATAAACAGGCCCCACCAAATATGTGGTATTAAATCTGCAAGTGATGGGGTTGTATGTCTCTGAACATAACATTTATTTCAATAACACATTTTCTAGCAGGAAAAACTACAGTCAGGGGAAAAAACAAAACAAAACAAAAAACACCAGAATGTGAGTCCCAGCAAAAGTGGAAACTTGGAAACTGGTGTTCTATTAAAATTTCCAAAAGCTCAGTGTGATCCTCAGCAACTATAACTGCATGTGAATGTGTGCTGGTAGCCTAGTATCCCAGACTCCCCCACTGACATAACTACATCTGAAACAGCACTGGAGCACGTGGACAGTACATTAAATCCTTTAGTATCAATCTATAGATCAAGAGAGGAAGGATTATTTTTCCTGACAAGGACAGAACATCATGTGGATTTTTTAAAGCATTGCCACATTTTGAAAAACTATTGGAAATCTATTTTCATAGTTTGAGACAAAGCATGGTATTTAATCCAAAAAGCAAGCATTTTGATTAAAACGGATATTTGACATTTTGAATATGCACAATTGATAAAAAAGACATAAATCACACCTGTAACACAGACTGGATTCAGGATGGAAGCCAAAAAAAAAAAAAAAGTTTGATAATAGTTGTAAATCAAATGCTCAGATTTCAGCTTCTAAATTTCCACGCAAAATGAATAAATATAACTGTATTTGCCATGATATTTCTGCTAAGAGCATACACTCCAGATTATGACGATATTAATTTTTAAAGTAGTCTATTTTTACAATTTTTTCTTGTCTTAAGATCTAGCTTGTCTGATTTAAATTTCATTAGCAAAAACCTGTTAATGTTGTCAAGTTTGATTAATTTCTGTGAATCAGTTCAAACTGGCTGTTTTAATAAGTCAATTCAAAACTCCGATTCAATGATTTTTCAATGTTACATTTCAAAAATGTTGTAAGTGTGTGTGTAAGTACTATGTGCCTATGGATAAAAATGAAATATTCTTTGTTGTGTTCATGTAGGTACAGTAAGAACCCAAACAGGTCAAGTCTTCATTATTTAAACTTCTTGAGAAAGAAAGAAAGAAAGAAAGAAAGAAAGAAAGAAAGAAAAGATCTATGCTACAATGGCTATTTGTTTGAATGATGATTCTCCTTCCTTTTTGAGCAAATTCATAAACAATAAGATATGTACTGAACATCATCAAGACAATGAAAAAACATTGTGATAAATACATATTTTTAGCTATACTGCCCTGCCCTGCTACAAACTACTTCCTATTTTCACTATTGCAAAGGAATTGCTGCTTTAAACAAGCGGGTCACGCAATGTTTCCATATACAGTGCATCAGGTCAGACATGCTTTCTTGCTCATAATTGGATGCAGTTGATGTGCATTAGCAAATAAAGGCATCACTGCTGAAGCCAGATTTCAGATTCACCACACCGAGCTCCCCACAACTCTGCACAAATCCATCAGATTAAGCCGCATAATATTTTTAGTTACACGACTGCCCTAAAAATGAAGCCACCATGTGCAGCATCAGCATTAGTATTTCTCTGGACTGACCGGCTGTCACCTTTCAAAACTGGCCCACACCCAAAACTCTGCATCTGCCCTACATTTCTAAGTGCAATGCCAATAATATATAATTTAAAATTCCTGGATGTGAGCCATGTGTGATTTTCCACTCACGGACAAGGTAGAGCAGAAAATCTCTCTTTTCAACCTTCCTCCTGAAACACCCAGAGAAACATACATTGAAACAACTCAGATCAAACAGACCCTCCACTTACATTTTATAACACATATTTAAGGACAATTCAGCTCAGTTTCAAAACCCATGCCCTTACTCAAGCTAAAAAAATCTGCAAATGCAGAAGTAAAACGTTAACCTCACAGTTAGTGATGCCAGTGGAACAAGTTAACAACATAATAGGGTTTAATCAAGTACAGACCGCTGAATAAAGGGCCAGACACATGGCTGGTGATGGCAACTACAGACGGGCTCCAAATGAAGCGATGGGGCAAAGCCATTGTGGCTATTTGGGAGTACTTGGAAGCATGCTCATTGCTCACTGACCTGAAACACTGCTATGTGAGTCTGGACCATTTCCAGGGTAAACCCTCGGATTGACTTTCCACAATCCCACGGGAGCCAGGCTTGGCAGACTAGAATGCATCTCTGAATCCCATCGCTGGGATCTTTATCATTTAAAATAATTATAACAGTAATAAAACTAAAATTTGTGTGACAGGCTTATTGCTGGTTCATAACTCCAAGTATCTCGCCTCAGCGACTAACATACTATGAATTTCTGCTAAGCCAGCATAAAAGCTCATATATGTCCAAAATAAGCCTATGAAGATAAAGAGCTTTCAAAGAATGTCAAGATAGAATAAGAGAGATTGTGGTGCTCAGTATGATGGCTATACATTCAACACTCTCCTGCATACACACACAAACATCTTCAAGTATTCTCCTATGAGGCACTGGGACAGTGGAGTCATCTCAAAAAATAAATAAATAAATAAGGTGATACTTTGTGCATGCAAGGCAAAGTTTTCTCTACTGTTCACACAGGCTATGCAAGGAAGGAAGGAAGGAAAGAAAGAAAGAAATAAAGGCCACCTGGATAGGTGCCCTTATGGGGCAGATTTGAAGAGTCCTGCTTTAGTTTTCACCATCCAATAAGACAGTGGTTCTCAGGTCCAGTCCCATTGTTCTGCACATTTTGCATGTCTTCCTTATTTAATAATGAACCTGATTCCGATCATTCCTCTTTAGGAGAGAAATCGCATACAAAATGTCCAGAGCAGTGGCTCCCCAGAAAAAGAGTTGCGAACCACTGCCCTAAGATACCCTTACCCCGTGTTTTTTTTTTTTGTTTTGTTTTTTTGTAGTAGCATGTCATCATTGTCATGTGACCTACAGTGTTAGTTGCATGGCTTCACTGCCATTCACCCATGGCCCCTTGGGAGAGTAAATTGTCCACTGGATGTGCACTTCAAACACTCAGTGGAAACAGTAGGTCATCTGGATACTTTTCACTACTGTTTTGGGTCAAATCTGTGAATACTATGAATTTGGAAATGCTAAAGTATTGTTTTTCACCTACAACATAATTTTCTTCAAGGACATTTCAAAAAAACTCTTCAATAAAGAGTTCTAAGCTATGAATTGAACCAACCAGCTCCGACATGAATTACAACATAAGATTCAAAGCATTAAGTAAATGCAAATTGTGTACAAGACGTGACAATACAAGACATACAAGATTTGCACTTTTACGAGGGAATGAGCTATTCATCTCGTGAAGCACTGTGAATGATGTAATCGCATCTAAAACAAAGGTAGCCTATTAATAGGCTACATTAATTAAAAGTCCTTTGTTACAATTGCATTTGACTGTAAAATTTGGAGAGTGCGGGGAAACTGACTTGTAATAGTAATTAGATTTGGAAATTGTGCAATGTCGTTACTTTATTTACACTGTGGCAAGTAGTAGTAGGCATAAGGACTTGACTTATCTGTGAAGAGTTCTCAACTACCAAACGTTAATCATCCCTATCTGTAAAACTAAACACAGGGACCTTGATAAAAAGGGGCATTGCTTTATAGAAAGTGACTCTACTGTATGAAGCCTGTGAGACCCAACCCCCTCGAAAAGTCAACAATTCTCTTCAGCCTCTCACATCTGTTGATTGTGGTTTGCAAAGCACCTTTCCAGAGAAGAGCGCTGTACTTGTAGGCGTTCGGTGGGTGGACTGATACGTAAGCTCCAAGTGAGGTGAGCGAGGTGCAAAGAAAATGCATTACATACAGTACCTATTTCTGCAAAGTTTACTGCTAGAAAAAAAGAAAGCAAGACTTTGTGAACTCCTTGTTTTATGACAACAGATAAATCTGATTTTGAGAAATACTTGCTGCACATTCACTAATGTTAAGGGAATTATACAGAATGTTATTGAAAACTACAGTCAGCCAGCACATAAAGCCCATGGTTTCCAGTTACACTGATTAAATACATTACACCAAACCCAATATGAGCAGTTTTTTGGCACTGACTGTTGGCCGTGAGTGGTTTCCATAGTCCATAAACTCGGTTCACTGAGAGTATACGTTCCACAGGCAGCAATGAGGCTCTAACATGACAGGAGACAATTTAATTTTACACTAACGAATGTGTTTTTTACTTTTTGTGTGCTTTACGTGAAGAAAAATAAATGACTCCCTCCATTTGATTATCTATCCCATCAATCTATCCCAAACAATTGCTCCAATAAGGAAGTTTCCACAGTATAGGCTAATTATTAATCAATCAAACCAATAAAATCAAGCTTTTAGTGTCCTAGTAAAAATCATGTTAGATGAAAGGGAACATGATTACAACTATTACGCATTTTAAGTTCATAGGTTTTCGGGAAACCTATTTTCAATGAGGAGAAAATAAAGAAAGCAGGGTAATGATATTTTCTGAAGAAAATGTAACTGTCTGTTGCGCACTGCCACAATGATGTTCTCAGTGTTCAGGGCCTTGCTATGCAGTTTCTAAAGTGTTTAGCGTCATCTTAGCATGTTGCTATACAGTTGCTAGGGCAGTGGTTACCAAACTCGTTCCTGGAGGACCAGTGTCCTGCAGAATATGCTCCAACCCTAATCAAACACACCTGAACCAGCTAATCAAGGTCTTACGAAGTATACTTGAAGCTTCCATGCAGGTGTGTTGAGGCAAGTTGGAGCTAAACTCTGCAGGACAACGGCCCTCCACGGCCGAGTTTGGCGACCCCTGTGCTATTCTGGTATTCTGCGTACTGTAGCTGCCAACAGTGCTGGGGGTAAGGCCATACAAGTAACACGAGTTACGTAATCAGATTACTTTATCAAGTAACTAATATAATAATGCATTACTTTTAAAATTACAATAAAATATCTGAGTTACTTTTTCAAACATGTTACATTGTTTTCCCATTTATTTACTGACACCTCTCCTGTACTTGTGTTGAGAGAAATTGGAAGTGAGGTGCACTTTCAGTGCAGGAGGCACTGGCACTTTCTTCAGGCTGAGGCTTATTAATTTCACTTCTGGTGTTAAAGGGCCTTTACAGTTGTAAAGCAAAAGTAACATAGTAACGTAAAGCCAAAAGTAACGTAATGCATTAGTTTCCAAAAAAAGTAACTAAGTAATGCAATCAGTTACCTTTTTTATGGAATAACGCAATATTGTAATGCATTACTTTTAAAAGTGACTTTCCCCAACACTGGATGTCAAGGTGTTGCTGTGGTCTCTATATACCCCAAGTAACTGTTATGTTGCCATACATTTTCTAAAGTGTTCAAAGTGGTTGCCTACTGATCAGCCCACCCGTAAATCCCTATGATATTCTAGTCACTTTAATGTAAATCTATGGGATTTTATTGCCAATTTTAGAATTCACTAAGAAAAATGAACAATAAAATCTGATCACTTAGAAAAGTAACAGGACACCTTTCCCAACAAATTTAAGGTATCATGTGTCACTCATGTCTGTAGCCCAAACTGAGAGGGACGAGTTTCGTGTCCAAGTTTAACAGGTTTAGGAGATGAACAATACTTTAGCCCAACATCAGACGAGCAAGAGTGATGTTTGCCTTAGCACTTACACTTACAAACAAGTGAGGGACAGTGAGCAAAAAAAAGTGGCACAAGGACACTGGGTTTTGTTAGATTCAGCTCACACTCAGCAGGCTTCAGGCTTCTTTGTCTCTGCCACTTAACTTTAAGATGTTAACCGCCCCGTGTGTGTGTGTACCTGTTTTTATATCCCGCTGGGGACTTAAACCTGAATACACACAGACTCATGGGGACTTGTGTCATGGTGGGGACCTAAATTTAGGTCCCCACAGGTAAACAAGCTTATAAATCACACAGAATGAAGTTTTCTGAAAATCTAAAAATGCAAAAAGTCTCCTGTAAGGGGTAGGTTTAGGTGTAGGGTTGGTGTAGGGCAATAGAATATACGGTCTGTACAGTAGAAAAACCATTACGCCTATGGAAGTCCCCACAAGGTTAGTGAAACAAGTGAATGAGTGAGTGAATGAGTGTTGCCATCTTCACCATCCATGCAAACACTGTTGCGCTCTTTATACTTCTTATCATTAAAGTCTCCGGTTAATGCTCACGTTGCTTAGCGATTGAACCAAACATGAAACGTTTTATTAATCGAGGCTCATATCCATTTTTTTTCTTCTTTACCTTCCTCGGATAGGCTACCTCTACTTCTTTAGCTCATTTAGCCGGTTTGCACTCTAAATAAAACTTCAATCCTGTTTTCCTGGGCATTAATGCGACTGAGAGTTAATGCGTTTCAGCGTGTTTGTTTAAATTTAGAGCCACACTTCTTTTGTGCGAAAATAACAAACAAAAATGTTCAGAAGGTCCCATTCAGATTAA
>JAFVLL020021985.1:146558-148791 GCA_021397915.2 Tor tambroides
GACTCCAACACCTTATTGGACTGTTCTTTGATACTTTTCAAACATTTTAATTGGTTGCAATCATTTAAAAAATCATGTACTGAACACGGGGCATAAGAAAAACTTTCCGTTGCCTGAGGGCAACACTATGCAGTAGAAGGTTAAGCCTATTTTAAGGAGCATTAAGGATTTATTTTCATATTATTTCCATGGCAGTTAAGCATATTTCTCCCCTATTTCACATTGTTAATGTACAACAGTTTAATTTAAATTACTTTAATAAAAATGATATATTACTTTGTGTAATAAAGTATTTATAAATCCCAGTAGCAATTAAAACAAGTTTAATTGTATTAAAGTATTTATATAATTTAATTCAACCACGATATATATGATTGACAGAACTTGTAATTTGAAAAGATTGCTGTATATGGTATGTTCTAAATGCTTGGAAAGAGGCACAGAGGTATTAAAAGTACAGTAGCCTTCAAAAGTTTAGGCTCGGTAAGCCTTTTTAATGTTTATAAAAAACGTCTTATGCTCAACAAGGCTTCATTTACTTGATGGAAATTCTGTATAAACAGTAATAATGTGAAATGTTTTTTTTTTTTACAAATGAAAATAACTGTTTTCTATTTTAATATGTTTTAAAATGTAATTTATTCCTGATGGCAAAACTGAATTTTCATCAGCCATTACTCTTGTCTCCAGTGTCACATGATCCTAAAGAAATCATTCTAATATGCTCATAGCTAATATTCTATTTCTTTTTACCTTGCTGAATAAAAGTAACAATTTCTTCAAGAATAAAAAATAAAAATAAAAAATCTTACTAACCCCAAAACATTTGAACTGTAGTAAATATCATGGCAATTGTGTAACTTCACTTAAAAAAAAAAACAAAAAAAAACCCCTTTCCCAATTCTGTAAAGTAAAGCACTGACTGGCACTGTTCAAACATGTTAAAAAGTGCTTAAATTTCATTCTTTAAAAACTGAACCTTGAAAAAACATATGAACCTTGCACTGAGTATCACTTATAAAATTAAGGTTTTAGGGGTTGTATTTTGACCTGGTCGATATTTCTAACAGATCTCAAAGCGTGAGAAGAACACAGTGGTTTCAGAAGATGTTGGAGATGGTCTGTCAGACCTTTCAGCTTTGGGAAAACAGTTTTGCCAGTGGTTCTTCACTCTTCTGAACTCTCAAAACCCCACTCAAGGGCAACCGGCTCAAGATTGGGGTCCTCAGCATTTCTGGCAGGATGTGAGACTTCGGCTTCTCTTATGTTCTGGAGAGCGGCGTGTAGATGAGTTCAACGGGGCAGAGCTGGTCAGCCAGCGGCTTCATGCTTTTGCAGGACAAGAGCATCTGTTGTTCTGCCCGAACTTGGAGGGTCAAGGGTTAAAGTGTATATCTTCAGCTCATGGACTGGTGTTAGTGGCTATAGCCGGGACCATCCACCGTGACAGTGCCTGCCTTGGGATTTTTGAGAAAGTGTTTGGCCTCATTCGCTCACCAATGGACAATAATCGCTGGAAAGTAAAGTTTGTGAATATGAAAGTGGAAGCACAAAGTGCCATCACAGACAGACAGTTACCAGTTATTACATACGACTCAAAAGAGTTGCTGAGCCTTTGCGACTGAGAGTCAGAGATCTACACAAGGTTTGTTTGGACATGTTTTGTCTCAGCAGTGAAGAGATGCACTGTCTTAACACAGATGATGTACTGTTCTGTGTAAACAACTTTATTGTGGAATAGATATTCATCTGTAATAGGATCTTAGTTTGTGTGTTTTTTTTTTGACTTGAAGAACAGTTTCCAGTCAGTTTGAACCCTAGCAAAATATTTCTTTAAAATGTATTTTATTGCTTTATTATCACTATTATCATCATTATTATTATTGTTTTAAATATAAAATCTAAATGAATGTTTATTGATATGGATTGAAAAACTTAAAGTTACATTTATAAACTAGTTTTCTGAAAATTGGCCTAACAAAAGGTTTTTAATTCGTCCTTCATGTTACTTCAAAACAAAAAAAATGTAAAAATATATATACAAATTTAGGCTTTTTAGTCATTTTAGTTTATATGTGAAATACACAAAACCACATTACCACTTTAAGGTGGCAGTTCTACCTTTATTTCTTGTTTTATTTTTGTTTACAGAAATCTAATTGGTTGAATTTATAGAATAATTTTGTGTGAGGGTTTTTTTTTTTTTTTTTGTTTTTTTTTTTTTGTGTAAATT
>JAFVLL020021987.1:0-38592 GCA_021397915.2 Tor tambroides
ACCAGACCGCTGGCAGGCTTCCATTATATTTCACAGTTCAGCTGGCCTGGGGTGAGCTGCAGGGATTTCGGGGTATCTGAGATGCTCAACTCACCCCAATCAAACTCAAGCACACACATATTCAGACGCATGAGGGCTGCAGAGACGAGAGCAGGAGAGATGTTTGGCACAGTATGTTACCATTCTCTTACTTGTAGCTGGCTAGTTGGTCCATCTGTGTCTTGCTTTCAATAATCTGTTCTGTTTACAGCCTTTGGCTTCTCCAGTGAGTACGATATCGATTTTCTGCAATGAATTTGGAATAAAAGCAGGCTTTTGCAACCAAGTTGCCGTGATTCAAAAAAATAAAATCTAAAGTTATTTTGCACATTCTCTCTTATTTGCATGGTTTTAAATCCACTGCGTTATGTACTTATACAGTCTTATGTAGTATCTCTTTGAGAAATGTACATTTGTAGTGTTTCATTCATAAATGAGTCTGAGAAAATAATTTGAGTGAAAGAATTGTCGCCTTTCATACACTCATTTTTCTTGTTTGCTAAAGTGTCTTCCTTCTGAAGCCGCTGGGTTCTAGTCAAGCATTTGACTTCTTTAGTGGCCTGGAAAGACTAACCTATACTGTTAAGTAGTTAAGCAGGGTTGTATTCTAAGCAGGTTCTAATGTCCCAATCTATCCTTTTGAGGTCGATCAGAACACAGGAGTGAATCAGGGCAGGCAGATGCAACCACAGAGGTTTACTGCACTGACAATGTTAGAGGAGGTACGAAAGTATAAGTGTGGTTCAACAATGGATCAGAATAAAATGAAATAATCAGCCTAGCAGGTATTCTTCTATGTAAACACAGTCAACATGTTGAAATAGTCAATATCTCTATATTGACAATGAATATGGCACATAGCACACCTTAATTCAACACTCAAATGAACTTATAATAAGGTAGTTATCAGCATAAACGGGTACTCAAATTCAGTCATAGATGCACACTATAGCACAGAAATTGGGGTTATCTTTTTCAGCTCATTTTGTAGGGTAATGGCGGTGACTGACAGGCCTTTCCAACATTGCCGGCCCCTAATTTGTGTAAATTTGCTCTGTTGGAAATTGAGTCATGCTTACTGTTTGATTACAGTCTCTTCTTTTAGGAGGCTCATCTTCATCAGGGATTTTAGGAAGCACAATCAGATGAGCTATAGGCTGTTTCACTGCTGTTCCCCAAACACTTTTATGACACTTCCGATCTGCCACAGGGATCGAGGTAAGTGAAGATCACCTAACACGACTACGGTACCAGGCTCAATTGATTGTCAAGTGATTGTCTTTGCCACTTTCTTTTTATCTGCATTACCAGTAGGTATTGCCTTATGAAAGCAGCCCATAATCTTTTGGCTAATTCCTGTGAGTGCCTCCATCTCCATTTTTTTTCTATGCCAAAGGCTTAGAGTTTAAGATGGCTTCGATCTCTGTCAGGACTGTCTGAACCACTTCTTTGGGCACTGGTTCTAAGCCCAGAGTTGAATGATGGGCAGATTTTATTGACTGAAACCACCTCTCTCATACACCTCCAAAGTGCAGAGGATTGAAGGAAAAAACTGATCTGTTGTCTAGTTAACAACTGCTGCAGGTCATCACTGAGTTGGCTGAAGGAGCAGAAGCTCCCAAGATGGAGAAACAGAACTCCAAGTATAGTTATGCAAGCCGGCCACATCGACTCACAAACCCACTCAGTGCCATTGGGAAAGCATCAAATGTTAGCACTTCAAAGTGTACAGCACAGGTAGTGAGACATTTGAACAGGGGACCCTGTTTCTTTTTCAAAATAGTTATTCCTGCCAAATAGAATGCAGACTTAAACAGGGCTGCTGTTACAAGTAATGGCAGGACTCAGAAAGGAGCCAGTGGAGGACAATTGTGGAGTCACAGCAAGTGACCTTGTCCAACTTCAGAGTGAGGTCAGTTGGAAGCAATTTTGCCAACTGTGCTTCTGTCAAAGCATCACAGAGCTTGAAAGTTGGTATGGACTATTGCTTTCGTGGAGTCACCCTCTATCAGGCTAGAAGTAAGGCAAGGTATAATTCCTCTTGCTGACCTTCTGAATGCAGGTAAGCAACGGCCCCATATGTCTTCTCAGAGGCATCACTGAAGCTATGAATCTTCCGATGCACATCTGGATGATCTATATAGCAGGGGCTATATGGATTGTTACCTGTGGTAGATATTTCAGCTCATCTTCCTAAGCTATCCATGCTTGCTGGACCTCGGCAAGGAGTTGTGGATTGTCATAGCCCCTGTGGTTTGCCCAGAGCTGCTGCACAATCACCTTGGCTCAGGTAGTATCAGGAAGGATAACTCCAAGAAGATTTTACTGACTCGCCAGCACCCGAGAGATGCTCCACATCATCAAGGTATTGTATGTGATGGGTCTGTGTTTGAACCCTAGATTGCCCAGCTTGCAGTGCCAGCCCAGGCCCAAAGTAGATTCTTGTGGGTCAGCTTTGTCCTGAGAAAGCAACAACTCCAGCTTAATGGCTTCTGGAGGTAGGTGGCTGACAACTTCTGACACATTATTGGCCCACGGCCGGATGTCAACCTTGTGGAGGATCTGTAAGCGGTGGCCTTTAAAGATACTACATGGCTTCCAAAGGGGTACACTTGGCATGCATGGCAGCAGTGGTGATTTGTCTGGAACCAATCGGTCATTAGCTGTTTGCTGAAAGACTAGCGAACAGTGAGTTGAGAAAAGAATCGGCTACCAGGCAAGTTTCAATTAATCTTGTATGATCCATCAGTATTTGCTAGTGGGAGAGGTTGGTAGCATCAGGAGGTAAAAGGTTCTCTAGAACAATCTTTAGCCTGGTGAACTCACCAGGGTCCCCTGTGATGAAGTCTGGAATGGTCGCCTTGGTAGGTGCTCTCTCTGTTGTCTGAAAGGTTGATGGTCATAGACGTCAGGTAACTGGGTCTCATTGGTTCAGAAAACGTTGTGAGGGTGAGGCAGGCGAGCAGCACTAACAGGCTCATACATCTGCCCTGGATCCTGTACTCAGCGAGTGACAGAACTAATCTGCAGGTAGTAGCTGGAACCGATTCATTTGGATAACTAGCAGGAATAGAGTCACGCCGATTTAATTTCTCTTTCATTGCCTAAAATTCACTGAGCATCTTACCCAGGGAATCTACCAGTACATGCCCTTTTAATAGTTTCCCAGCACTCTTCTCCAAGTGGGTAGGCAGATCCTCAGAACAATCTCTATGGTCAACAGTCTGCTTTGGGGTAGGTATGAGCTTTAATTCCCTCTAGAGAAAGACGTAACTGACCTTATTGGTGCTGTGGGCGTTAGTCAACTGCAATGGCTTCGTAATGGTAGGTGAGTGGAGAAGTGGTGATATATTGTGACTCTGAGACCTTTTGAGACTGATATCGAATGGATCATGACCATGCCATTCAAAAGAATTGAGTCACTGGATTGAATCAAAATTCCCACTCAACGCATGAATATTATTCTTTTTCTAGTATGAATTAATTTTTGTATCATAATTGCATAAAGATGCATCACTTTGTTTGTAGAACTTTTAGGGTTATTATTCAGATTTTTTTGACATTTATTATTACACACATACACTTCTATCAGGCTAGCACGAGTCAAGGCACGCTCATTGGCTCAGAGTTGTACCCTGACTACCCTCAAGGGCTGAGAGTAGCAAGGTCAGTCATCCTTATGTGGGCGGCATTCTGCTCTATATGACACCCCACTGCCGTTGATATGAGCACCATCAGATATTCTATCATATTCCAGCAGCCTGCGGCAAGGTGAAAATCTGTTTTTATTAGCAGTCAGGAGAAGAAATGATAACACAGCTGCAAGAGGATGAAGAAGGGGAGAGGAGAGCAACAGTTAAAAGATGTCAGTGAAGAGGAGAGGTTATGTTTGGGGTCATTGTTCACTTGATATTTCAACCTCGAAGGTCTCTGAGGCCCGAATCTAGATAGCAAAAGACATAAAATGTGCTGGGAAATGTTGTTTTTCCTTGAAGAAATCCATATATTTTTAAAAACTCTTAAAATGCGCAATCAATGGCATGAGTTTGGGTGTGGGGCTGTTTGACTGACCAATAGCAGAAAAGAGGAGGGCTTGGGAAACATGTTTGAAAACAATCATTACTATTTGCAGATCTTACTTGCTTAACCTGTAAAATAACATTATTTGAGTACTAGTACAGTCCCTTGGTAATAAAGAGACCAAAGAATACAGATAAGAGCATTGCATGATTATTTTCATTTGTTGTAACTTCAATGCACTTCAAGTGCATACTTTTAAGTGAATGAAAGGAACAGTGCCTTTTTAATGTTCATTTAAAGTTCTTAGCATCCATATGGCTAATCACACAATATGTGCTACACTGTAAAAAATGATCGTGATTTTAACGGTAAAAAACTGTGAAAATGCTACGGTAAAAACCTGTTAAATGGTTAACGGAAAGTTCCTGTAAAATTTACAGGGAAAAACCGTAAACTGACGTTCCCAGAATTCCCTGCGTTGCATTTCAAATTCTGTTTGAATTTGATGTTTTTTCTTTGAAATAACTATGTTTCTTCTTAGTTTTTTCTTATCAGTTATGTTTATTAGGGTTGTATGTTACATTTAATGTTGTTAAATTAATGTTTATTGCATATTTCAGTTTAATGAGTCTCACCATGATGGTGTTTAGTGCTTGTGTGAATGACACTGTGCACCTTCTATATATGTTATTATTTAAAAGCTGCTTGTGATGGGCTTTGGTTCATCATGTGACTTTCTCATCACCTCCTGCATTTGGTGGTTATCAGTGTATTTCAAAGGTACAAAACAGATTTCAGTACTTCAATAGGTTGGTATATTAACATTATATCAGTTCAAGAAATTACGGTATTTAACTGTAAATTTAAGTTAAAACCGTAAAACCTAAAACGTTGTTTCCGTATTTTTTACGGTAGAATTCTGGCAACCACAGCTGCCGGTTTTTTACCGTAAATTTTACGGAATTTTTTTTACAGTGTACAGGCCAAATAGCTCTTTGTATGGGAGCAAAATTAAGAACTGGCTTTCGGAACCTCTAGGGTTGTTTTGGACCGCACATCTGATTCGAACCATCTGTCTGAATGATGTTGTCACCATCTCCATCGACCCAAGGTGTGGAGAGAGGGATGATATGTTTAAGAAATGCAGATTAAATTGTTTTAAAGAACATGTTGGTGCAGATAAAAACCACTTTGGGGATACTGTATGTTTGTGGCTTGTTTTAAACTCCAGCTTGGGATTTTATTTCTCCTCTAATCTTTCACATTTCATCATCTTTTTAAAGTGAAAACAGATGCGTCTCTATTTAAGGAAAATTGATGCACTTAAGTACTTAATTATTAAAACAGGGCAGCCTGCCAAGAGAAGCTGTCAGACCCAATGCCCATCGTAAACTGGGTATCAAATGCATTTATAAATGTTCAAACATTATTAGACACATTGAGCTTTGGCTGCAGGGTTATTGGACCATTCATCTGTGTCTAGTGTCCTATTTAATCCTAAATAGTGTTTTATGACTTTGAAATGCATTATTCTATTCATATACAAAAGTTCTTACCATTTTCCCAAAATTGCTAATTTGATTAGTGACCTAGAAATGCTGCAGAATTTGAATGTAATGTAACATTTTGTTATTAATATACTGGGAGTTCATGTATCACATTTGCTAATTTGGTAGTGACAGTGTAGGATAATATAATATTTGATTAATATAAACAAGAAGTTCATATGATTAGTGTCACAAATTGACTAATTTGATTAGATTAGTGATCTAGAAAAGGCACAGAATCAGAATTATATTCAGTTACTATATATATTCTTAAAAAAATAATAAAAAATAAAAATCTTTTATAGATAAAAGATATAGTTTGCAGTTATTATTCCCACATTTGCTATGTTACAACATTAAATGCATGCCAGAGTATGACACACCCCTTAATGTTACATCAAAAAATGTTTTGATAGTTTTGGTAGGTTATTAGAAAATCAGTCAGATATTCATATCTGTTCTCATTCTAAAATAATGCCAAAATGCTGCAGATTTAATGCAATAGCTTGGCACCTTGTGTTGCACTGATGCCCATTTTGTGCAGTCCTAGGCGATGTGTAGCTTCACACATCTCTGCTGTTGTTAGTAGTGACTACCTCACTACTTTACTTCATACTCACTCACAGCCTGTGAGGTGGGAAGGTCTCCGTGGCAACCATAACGAATAACACCCTCCCCATTTATACTGACATGCGTGTAATTTGACAGCCAGAGGAGTCGACTCCGTTCATCTTTCATCCCGTATTACTCAGCCTGGCGGAGACGGAGAGTGAGCGCACCCTTCATCACTCTCCCTCCACCATCATCATCATCATTTACCTTGAAGGGGTGAGGAGGAGGTGCGTCAGAACACATCAGACACTCCTCTGCGGGTGGAAAGAGAGAGAAGAGGCGACCTGCCGATTTTCTCAGATCAGCAGCGCTGATGGCTTCTCTCAGGGGGAGCTGACCCAATTCGCCTGGGCGTTTATCACCGGCACAACAAGGTCACGGCTGACAAAGCAGCGCTAGTGTGGTCTCTTTACGCTGCGGGGTGGGATGGGAAGGCACAGGGTGCTTGAGGAGCTGCGTTTAACTGCTCGCTGTATTCCGCTGCTATTACACAGATTTTTAGAAAAGATCTTTGTCATAAAAATCTGTTTAAATCAGTGGTTGTCAGATTTTTGGGTGATGCTCCATTTTAAAATCCACTAAAAACCCCAAAATAAAAATCAGCTGAAAATTTACTCACCTTCAGGCCATCCAAAATGTAGATGAGTTTGTTACTTCATTGGAAAAGATTTGGAGAAATTTAGCATTGCATCTCTTGCTCACCAATAGATGCTCTGCAGTGAATGGGTGCCGTCAGAATGTCCGACAGCTGATAAAAATATCACAATCCACAAGTAATCCACATGACTTCAGTCCATCAATTAATGTCTTGTGAAGTGAGAAGCTGCATGTTTGTTCAAAAAAAAAAAAATCCATAATGTTGCTTTCTCCAGTGAAAAAAAGTAAAAAAAAAAAAAAAAAACTTATATTATATTAAAAGTTAAAAAAATGTTTCTGCTTTTTCAGCTTTCATAACTAAAACGAAGTTGGCTAACATTTGTTCTGTTTTTTTCTGAATATTTCTGTGTTGCAAGATGTATTTGGGTAAATAAAATTTATTACAAAATAGTTTTATTAAGAACAATGGATCTTGCAATATATATATTAATGTAATTTATGTTGTACTTTATATAAATATTTGAAAGAATAGTTCACATCGTGGCTTCATATGTGCT
Source organism: Tor tambroides (assembly GCA_021397915.2). Taxonomy (NCBI): domain Eukaryota; kingdom Metazoa; phylum Chordata; class Actinopteri; order Cypriniformes; family Cyprinidae; genus Tor; species Tor tambroides. Next base: position 7,373 of record JAFVLL020021987.1, read on the forward strand.
ACCATAAGTCTAAGTGATTTTTTTCCCCCACCCTGTTGTATCATTTGTAAGGTGAAAATTGTAAGTATAATGATTTAGAAAAGTAATAGCACACTTCTCTTCGAGCTTGCAATTTGAGGTATCATTCATATCCATAGCACAACGGTGTGTGATGGGTTACATGCCAAATGGCATACTTTATAGTTTGAGATTTGTTCAAACAATAGAGAACACTGCTAATTATTGCACCCGGTGGACATGAAGATATTTCAAAAAGGCTTTCAGACACCATACACAGACTACAGGTGCAATAGAACCAGAATTATTGAGCATTTCATCCAGCTCTGAATAGATGTTGATGGGTTCTGAAACCCTTGAATGTGAGTGCTTCTCACATTATTATGTGTCGTGATGGATTTCTGGGGGCAAAGATACATCGTTTTTATTATTGTAAAAGGATGATGTTCATCTTTTGCTGAAGCACTGCTCTCGTTTTATTTCAACATTGCTTTTCTCTCTCTCTCTCAATGGCTTTTTTTTGCCATTCTTTTCACATTTTATTTTATTCAATCAGGTGTGCTGCTCTGGCGGCACATAAGGTGGTAAACAACCGGATTTATGTCTCTGATCAACACACATCTGACTATACCACCTTAAGAAGAGATCACTGAATAGAGATGGTGTTTTTTTCTCTATCTGTGCTGTTTCATCTGTTCATCTCTCTGGCTTTATCTGTATCTGCCACAGGCGTTTTCTTAGAGATGGCGAGGGATGCAGTGCCAACTCAAAGATTTAGATTAGTTAACATCTGTATGGTAAAGAAAACACAACCAATATTAAGAAATATATGGGATTGGATAATAACACAATGCAACAACATTAGCAGATGAGGTTTCAGGGAGAGGCAACATCTCTTTTGTCTCCTTTCAGTTCATTTAGATAAAACTTAAAGGGATAGTCCACCCAAAAATGATTTATTATTTTACTTTTTTTATTTTAGAGGAGTATGACAGAACGCACATGAATAGAGAGGAGGTGGTTCCTTCATGTGGCTGTGATTGGCCCAATAACGAAATGAAATTTAAATATGAATTTACATCAGACTACGTAAACCCATATGCAGAGACTTTGTGGCCTCATTTTAAATGCCTGCCACAATTCACCAGTCTTCCTAATTCAGTCCTTGACTGTTTGTGTAGTTCTTTTGCTATTCACCACTCTTGTTCTTTTCCTAGAAAATTAATTAGGACACTCGAGTCACCATGCAATTTGTTTATTAATTAAATGCACGTTTTTAACATCTTACTTTGTGTTTCTCCATGTACCCCCTGAAAGTATTTTGCTTTGCCATTTAGCCAATAAATGGCAAAATCACAGTTTTGCATCAGTAATGCATATTCATAACACCTCTTATAGCATAACACCTACTGGGCAGAATTCATTAATCGTATCGCACATGTTTTATACATTTAGCATATTTAGTTGCACTTTACATCCATTTCCTTTGAAGATGTATCCCTTTTTCATGAGGGTAGGCGGATCTTCTGGATGCTACTTTACATTCCAACTTATCATCTTAAGCTTCCTGAAGCTATGTATTTTAATAGCTGTGGTTGTCTCTGTGCGGTCTGGTGTATCATTAATCATTAATAGACTTCATCGTGGACATCACAGCTTGCTGTACTTCATAGTAAGGGGCTTCAAAGACGCCAGGGTCCTGCCCCCTAACCCCCCCACTGGCAAAAGACCACCAGGCCTTTGGGAGATGAGAGATGAATGGAGATCTCATGCCGAGCCAGCGGCGATTCAAAATTAGACCAGTGCTCCTGTTTTTCTTTGGCTTTGGTGGGATGAGAGACCATAATCTGACTCTCCACCTAAAGGCCTGCCAAATCTGTCAGGTGAAATGGTGGTAAGAGACAGATGGGAGTGTTACGGACCCATGAACACTTGTGTGAAGTGGTGTCACTCTGATAACATTCATCACATTATGATTATTCTTGAATATGCTTTGTGTTTGCATTCTATGTAGGAGGGATTTCACTCTAAATGGGGCCTAGCAATGCCTATGCATGAAAGAAATGAACATTTCTTTTCATTTAAGGGGATAGTTCACCCAAAAATTAAAATTCTGTCATCATTTACTCACCCTCAAGTAGTTTCAAACCTGTATGAATGTCTTTGTCCTGCTGGAATCAAAGGAAAAATCAGAATTGTGTGTTTATATCATGCAGATCTGAGAAAAAAGTCAGAATTGCGAGAAAAAAATAACAACTGTGAGAAGTTGCAATTACCTTTTTTATTTTTATTCAGTGACATAAGCTTCCATATGTTATTTTATTGAAGTAAAATAGTCAAAAAAAAAACATGTAGGGTTTTAAACTATTCCAGTTTTTAGAATCTACAAAAATTCAGTTTAAACTCTTGTAGCAGCGTTTGTTGATGCCAAGTGAATGGTGTTTTGTATCCTGAGGTAATATGACTAAGGTTTCATATTTTCAGTATCGTGGAACGGAAATGACCTTGTCTTGACATTAGTAGACAAAATCAGAAATCTCAGGTACTCAAAATAGTGTCATAATGAAGGAAATTGTCACTATGATTGATTGAGGCCCTGTGTCTCATCTTATCTCTCCCATTCTCATTCTCTCTTCCCTCCTCCCTCGCTGATGCTGTAGGGTGTAAAAGTGCTGACTGTATTGAATATCCTCTCTAGTTGTACGTGATAGATTGTGCATTTCCTCCACAGTAACGGTGAATGATCGGGTGACAGTAAATGCCTGTGTTTTTGTCATGTTAATAATCTCTCGGCCAGGTATGCCATTAATATGGCCTGGCCTAATCTTGTTGCCATCTATCAGCCTAATCCAAGTGCACGAGTAGAGTTCCCCACATTTTTCACCACTTGTTTTTTTCCCTTCTTCATAGGCTATGGCTACTTGAATGCCATATGCCACATGAAAACTTAAGTCTTCTAGGCTTCTTGGACACCTAAAAGCTCAATTATTAATGGTGTTTGCCATTATTAGTGTTTATACATGGAGTTATGTATCTGATCATACAAACTCAAAATCTCAAGTATTAAACTTTGTTCCATAACTTCTCCCTCACTATTTGTGGTACAAACAAAAATTCTGCTACAAAATATTCAGAGTGTCTTAGTAACCTAATAGCAGTGCTCTGGCAATCACTCATAACACCCTGGCATTGTGATGAGTTTTGCACAGGAAAGCAGCACACATATTTTCTTCAGTGTGTTTTTCCCCTGTCCACCATCATATTCCCCTCACTGAGAGCTGTGTTTTTTTTTTTTATCCTAGCAGTAACAAATTACTCGACACTCTCAGCGGGCATAATTTCGGATGGCCTGTGGGGAGGAGAGAGAGGAAACTCCCATTACAGGGGAAACAGTTGCTCCTTTCCCATGAGAGAAACATCCATCAGAGAGCTCTCTGTGCTGTGTGAACAAAACTCAGTGTCTGGTTAAAACTAGAACTATTAGTCCACTCTTCTGAAGGTCAAAGGTCATGAGCTATTTTTACAAAATTTCCTACTACTAATGTAAAACATTTGACACTTCACAAGTTGAGAAAGGTGTTTACAGTATGAATATGTGGCTGTGTATGTGGAATTAGCTATGCGTGAATTATTGAGTGAATGAATATTAAAGTTGCAATCTCTGTTATGTATATAGTAGGTGCTCCTCTGACTCACTTATTATCAACAGGAATTGTCTCATCAAGACATATTATTCTCACTTAGCATGTGTGAACCATGTCTTCATTTGAGAAGCGTAGTGTCTTCAGTCCATTTTTTATCAATGCACTGGTTTGTTGAATCCCAGCAAAGCAGTAATGATGCCCACCATTCTGTTTCAATTATTTTCCTCATGTGAAGTGGAGAGAGAGCAGAGGTTTGTTGTTCACGCAAATTGACAGTAACTTTCAGCCGCTGCCAGGTACACTGCACTCATTTCAGTAATAACCAACCTTCTTACCAAGGTACACTGTGTGTCTTTGTAATGATATATGTACAATATGTGGTATTTGAAATGATTACGGAACAGTTTGGTCTGCCTCCCTCCTTTCGCTTTTAATTATTAAAACCAAATAACATGAAACCCTTATACAATATATTTATTAGTAGTAGAAAATATTTTTCATTTTTTTTTTGTTTTGTTCTGTTTTTCTTTGTTTTATTTTTTATTTTTATTTTTTTTATGAAAGTCAATTAGGGTTTTAAACTTATTTTTTCATATAAATTCTGGATAAATTATTTCAACTTTGGTAAAATGTTTTTTTGATAACTTTATTTTATTGTATTTATTTATTTTTTTTGTTTTTGGATTTTGTTTGGATTTTATTTTTTATTTTGTTTCAATTTTGGTTTGGTTTGTCTTTTAAAGTCTTTTAAACGCCGATCTGTCCTGCTGCAGTCTGGTTAATTCTTTTGTTGTATGGAAGTGTTGTTTAGTCTAATTTTGAATTTTTACTTATTGCTCTGTCTGCTGCTTTTTTACTTTTTAGACTAAGCTAGAAATCAAGCACCAGATAAGCTTCTGCTTTATCCAAAATCTATTGTAGAGCTTTTTTTGTCTCTTTTCGTTTCCCTCTGTTTAAGACTCCCAACACTGACTTTTCTCTCTGCTCTATTGACCAGTATTGAGCCCTCTGAGTTTTACTTCTCTCCACTTTGTTCCTCAGCTCAGCTTTCTGTCTCTGTAAAGTGTTAAGCCTTCAGATGCTGACACACTGCCAGCTTTCCAATTAGAATTACTTGACGGTTAGGTTTGCTCAGTATTGCTGCTATCACCCTGCGCTCCATTTGGAAACCTGAGCTGTTTAAGTCTCTCTGTAGCGATTTCTCTTAAACACACGCAACCCCAGTGAGCCCACGGTCGAAGAGACTGAGATAAACCAACGGGCTTCAATTCCTCCAATGAATAGTGCAGTTAGCACAACGTCCCAGGGAAGAATCCATACCCATGAACTGCTATAAAAGCGCTTTGGCGGACGGTAAAGAATCTGCATTATTGAATTTTATCTGTGGTTCCTTTTGCCATTACCAGTCTCACTGGAGAAAAGAAGGCTTTTTTTTTGGATCCAATTCGCTTGAATTATTAAACCGCCATCACAATGACTGGCTCTGCAATTCATTTTTCATTACATTACTACAATCACATAATTGCGCATGTCGGGCTGAATTATGGATGAGGTTTACCTCTATAAGACGAGGGAGAGGGAAGATGACAGACGGGAATTCAGGTTCCGCTTCAGTCCTGTGGGCCCTCAAATCGGATTCCGTCACACCCGCTCAGTCTCCCAACAACCCCTGCAGTGGAGTGATGTGGAAACGTCTCCACAAAGGAGTGGAGAAAGGAGTTTGGAATTGATTTTCTTTAATAACACCTGTGTGGCTGGTGATTTTTATTAAGCAACAGGCATAGTCTGAACCTGGGGCTCAGATTGTCATGGAAGAAGGTTAGAACCTGTGGAATATCCCATCATGCACCAGAGTACTTAAGTTACAGGCCTTTTTGTAATATTCCATTATGCTGTATATGAGTGGGCGAGACTGTTTTCTGCTCATGGTGAGAAATTGTGTGCCAAAAATGTAAAAAATGAACGAATGTACCACATTGAATAAATGAAAGAATGCACCGCACTGAATGAATGAATGAATGTACCACATTGAATGAATGAATGAATGCACAGCATAATGAATGAATGCACCGCAGAATGAATGAATGAATGTACTGCATTGAATGAATGAATGAATGAATGTACCGCATTGAAGGAATGAATGAATGAATGAATGTACCGCAATGAATGAATGAATGAATGAATGTTCCACATTGAATGAATGAATGAATGTTCCACATTGAATGAATGAATGAATACATCACATTGAATGAATGAATGAATGTTCCACATTGAGTGAATGAATGAATGAATGAATGAATGTACCGCAATGAATGAATGAATGAATGTTCCACATTGAATGAATGAATGAATGCACAGCATAATGAATGAATGAATGAATGCACCGCAGAATGAATGAATGTACTGCATTGAATGAATGAATGAATGAATGTACCGCATTGAAGGAATGAATGAATGAATGTACCGCAATGAATGAATGAATGAATGTTCCACATTGAATGAATGAATGAATGAATGAATGAATGTACCGCAATGAATGAATGAATGAATGTTCCACATTGAATGAATGAATGAATACATCACATTGAATGAATGAATGAATGTTCCACATTGAGTGAATGAATGAATGAATGAATGAATGAATGTACCGCAATGAATGAATGAATGAATGTTCCACGTTGAATAAATGAATGAATGAATGAATGAATGAATACATCACATTGAATGAATAAATGAATGTTCCGCATTGAATGAATTAATGAATGAATACATATTTTTTTTCTCCATTGGGAGAAGTATTTTACTGTACACAGTTACATCTTGTTTATTTCAGGCATTGAATGCAGCTGCTTTGTTCTTGACTGTACTGTGACATGCATGTCTTTGTTCTTTGGATTGTCTGACATTTTGTGCAATTTTCTTCTGTCAGTCTGGTAATCGATTGTTTCCATTCAAAGTCTTGTTGAATGTATGCAATTGAAAGGGCTTTAACTCGGGAGTTATGACTCAGGAGTGAAAAGATTCATTTGTGGGGACCAGAATTTCATAGATATGACTCAATACTGAAAAAATGACTAGTGAGCAATCAGGCTTCTAAAATGAAGTGTTTTGGTGCAAAGTACTGAATTGCTTGATTAAAGATGATTGTTCAGCAGCGCTTCACTGAGTACATAGCATCATAATTCAGTTTTTACCAGCTGTGTGCTGTAATAACAGGACCTTTTAGTATATAGACTGACATTTTAAGTTCTATAAACTAGTGTGTTTTCTAGTTGTATTGAGTATACATTTGTTCCAATATGATGATTATCCTGTGATTTGTGCCATATTTTGTAAAAATGTTTCTGCCTGTTTGGGGGAAAAAAAAAGGAAAATTGTGTTTCATTGACAGTCGCAAAGAAATTTTCTTTTACAGTTGGACTTCACTACATTGTAAAAAAATGACTGTGATTTTAACGGTAAAAAACTGTGAAAATGCTACAGTAAAAACCTGTTAAATGGTTAATGGTAAGTTCCCCTAATATATACGGTGAAAAACTGTAATAGGCAGTCAATTTTACGGTAAAATACCATTTTTGGAAGAATGCAAAATTTACAGGGGAAAACCGTAAATTGACGTTCCCAGAATTCCCTGCGTTGCATTTCAAATTTGATGTTTTTTCTTTGAAATAACTGTTTCTTCTTAGTTTTTACTTATCAGTTATTTAGGGTTGTATGTTACATCTAATGTTGTTAAATTAATGTATATTGCATATTTCAGTTTAATGAGTCTCACCATGATGGTGTTTAGAGTTTGTGTGAATGACATTGTGCACCTTCGATATATATATCTATATATATTAGTATTGGCTTTCTCAGCTTGTGGAAAAGCTGCTTGTGGTGAGCTTTGGTTCATCATGTGACTTTCTCATCACCACCTGATTTTGATGGTTATCAGTGTAGGTACAAAACAGATTTCAGATTTTTATGGGATTTTTTTTTTACAGTGTAGGCTAAACAATTATCAAAAAATATTTATGTTTTTGAAAAATATTTCCATGTCAAATATAATATTACAACAAAACACTGTTGTGAATATGTATAATTATACAATGTCATGAGCAACCAGTAAATAAAAATAGACTCCTATTTAAATCTAAAATTTGAATCTAAAATATATTACATAACCATTTCTAGTTTATTAAATATATATAAAATAGTTTTGTTAACCTTACAGTCCCAAACAAAGTTATTTAAAATTAAAGTTGGACCTCACTAGGCTGAGCAATAACCAATAACATTCTATTAAACATGCAAGTATTTGCAAAAATTAAAATATTACAACAAAACACTGTTGTGAATATGCATAATTAAACAATTTCATAGTAGCAAACAATAAATAAATATTTTCAATCAGACACCAAATGACTCATGATTCAGTGAAATCATTTGTAAAGTTTTACATAACTAGCTCTGAATGATTTGCTGACTGAGGAAGTCTGATTCAAACCACTAACAAGTGAGTTTGATACAGTTCTGTGAATCGTGTGACTGTCTCGGTTCATTTGGAGTCATTAGATGAGTCGCTTGCTTTTGAATTTTTGTATTTGAATTGGTCATTGAAGTTGCAGTCAGTTGCTAGGTAGTTGGTAACCACCTAGTATCCTTAGTACCCTAATTTTTCTTAAAAACTGTCTGAACAACACAGTTTGAGGAGAATACAGTATAAGAATCTGCCATACAATACAACACACTCTCAGGAAAAAAAAGGTACAAAAGCTGTCACTGTGGCGGTACCATCTTTGTGCCCCTTTAAAAGTACCACATTAATGGTACACTTTAGTACCTCTTGTACCAGTTTTTGTACCTTTTTTTCTGACAGTGAATCCTCACATGTAGCCAAATTTCTAAGTCAGGTATTAGTTAGTTTTAGTCAGTCTAGTCAATAAACCAATCAAATGCATGCCAGGCAGTCAGCTAGGGAACATCAAATGGGAATGTGGATTTCCCATGGCATAATGTGGTGGATTTGGTTCCTTTGTCTTTAGTCGTGTTATTTAGCGCGCCCACAATGGGAGCTCCATCCTCCATTATGACATCATAATGGCCTTCAAAATGATTTCTGACATTTGTAGGGAGAGCCCTCAATAGAAACGTGTCGCATTTAACAGCCTTGTGGAAATGTTTAGCTTTAATTATGAAAACATGCCGCTGCCCAAATGAGCGCCGCTGTTCTCCCTCAATCACAGCTTTCACATTCCCCATATAATGACGGTAATTATTGCCTGTAAAAAAGAGGCAGATTAGTATATTTACACATGCATAGCTCCGTTTTAATGGCATAGAGGTTGAAAGCGTCTACTCCCCATGGGAATACAGGCTTTAGACGCTACATTAACTTTAAATTAACAACCCCGTGACCTTTACCGCTACAAGGTACTTGGGAAATTATTATTATTATTATTATTTTATGGCAGATTCTATCAATTGAACTGTTATGGTTTCTCGTTATTAATTATCGTGTTTGGATATCAATCTTGTGAGATGGTTTTTCAACAAAGTGCAGAAATATCAACGTTTTTGAGTGTGCGAACGCCGTCCCGGTGATGGAGGGCAGGGATCTCAGACTATGTTTGTGTGTGCGGGTCAGACGATAAGCTGCTTAGAGACAACCAGACAATTTCCCCAGATGGGGAGGAAGGACAATCTGAAGACATCATGAACTGTCAGTACAGAGAGAAAGAGGCTTTGTTTGGAATTGCATGCTCGCATACTTATCTTATTATTTCTGCAGTATGCCCTGGGAAGAAATTACAGGCGGCTCTGCGACTGGCGGCCCAGAGGCCAAATCTGGCCCCTCATTGAATTTTATGCGGCCATCCGATTTGATTTTGATGAAACATTGGACATCAGAGCACTTTCTGTGCAAAACTCATCGGCGAGTTTAGAAGCACTCAGAAGTCAATTAGCGATCCGCGGGCCAAATTCGGACCACAATGAGGACATTTAAGCCTTTTCTGGCCATAGTTCAGCTAAGCTACTTTCCCAAAAGTGAACCAGCGCCATTTAGCCTTGCGTGTTCGTTTCGAGTCTTATCAAATCAAATGTATTTATGCAAATAACTTGGCTACGGGTAAATATTCAGACTTTAAAGACACTGGTGGGGTCATAGAGCTATGAGTCAGCGTTCTCTATCCTCAACATCAAATCAAGTTTGTTCTGCCATCGCCAATGATTATCTGCTCAACTATATGAAAACTGCAGTGGCTATAGAGTGAATAATGACAATACTTAAAACCCAATAAAAGACTAATTTTGCTTTAATGAATGGGCAAATTATAGAGAGAATTTTCAACTTTAAATTTATTTCCCAGCAGTATGATAATTGTTTTAGATTTGTTTTTAATGTGGGTTTATAATGGTGAACATATTGGTTTTAACTGATCTTGTGTTTAGATATTTTGCAAAAATAAAATGGAAAAATACATAATCATTTTCAGAGTAAAGTTAATCAGATTTTTTTATTTTTTGGAAGAAGGGAAGCCATGTTTTTGAAGGAATTGAATTTTATCTATTTATTTTTTGACTTGTAAGGTCCTCGCACTTGGCCCAAAGAAGGTATCCAATGGTAGATGAAGGTTTCCTGCGTGTTTGCTCTTTTCAGCACGCAAAGTTATTAAATTTAGGTTAAATTCAAATCTGACTCCATTTTATAATGACCTCGCATTTGGGTTAGAATGCCAATTGTTATCATTAATTGGATAATTTATCTAGACATCTGATTATTGTATTTATTCTTTAATATTGTTGTACTCGTTCATTCGGGTGCTCATGTCGCTCACAGATATCACTTCGGCCGTTGTTAGCGTATCTTACGGTCACATTCTCGTCAGTCTTGGTTATTAGACAGAAGCAATTGGCTAATACTTTAGACGGCCGCTCCTATGCTTGCTCATTCTAAAAGTACTTTTATTTAGTCCCCATAGATTTGTACACACTTGAATAAAGCAACATTATTTCTAGTCAGAGGTCACGACCACTACTATAGATATAAGACGACTAACATTACTTTCCCTGATAGTAGCTTTGGTATGGTCATGCCATGGTTTCCCCATGTACACTTAGCTAGAATAATATTACAATAAACAGAGGTTAGGCTCACCCTATTTAGGTTGGTCGAACCACATTCAGTTGACCTAAATGGAAATTCACTATAAGCCCTTACGATCTAAGTACGCTTGAACTAATACCAAGTGTTAGTTGGATCCCTAAAGATACAGTTAGTGTGCTCTATGCTCCATCTCAACTGAATTTTAGTCCGTTACTAACCTGATGCAAGAAATGCGGTAACAAGGATACATCGTAATCTACTAGAGTCAATAATTACAGAGGAAAACAGAATAAAATCAAGTGTAACAATTTATTATCAGTCAGGTAAATATCAATTACATAGCCAATTCAAAGATATCAAATCATATCAATACAAAACATCAAATTCTCAAAGATAAATCTAAGAGTAAAAACTGCATACCTGACCTTAGAAAAATACATAGTATGAAGTGTGTGAACACGCTTCGTTTACCACAGGCTCATTCTGACTACGGAAGGCCTTTAAATACAAAACCAAGATAAAACATCCCCCAAATGGAGGCGTGTACAAAGAATTGGAATTTGCATTAACCCAGGTCCCAGTACACCTCAATGGGAACAGAAGATAATTTGCATGAAAGACCCTGGGAGAGGGCACACCCATTGCAGTAAACAAAATCTCTCTAAAATCTTCAAATCTTTATTACCTTTTAGTTTACTTCTGTAGAAATGAGACCATTGTACCAGTCGCACTGAGCCATTTCAAATGATACCAGACATGACTGTTAGTTCACTTGCATTGGCATTTTCAGGTAATCATTTTGAGCAGACTGAGTAGAAGAAGGATGGGTGAAGGGATTTAAAAAGAAACAAATGAATAGAAGGGAAGGAAGTTTCCTATTGTCTGTTTCTCAAGAGATCAAAGTATCTGAGGTTCTTTCATCCTTACAGACTGTTTTAATATAATAAACCTCACAGTGTTACTAAAAGTGTCTGGTTTTGCTTTTTCTCTTTTTTAAAATTGAAATTTATTTATGTATAAAATAATCTTGTTACACATTAATTGACATAAAAAGAAAAAAAAGAGAACATTTTTTAATGAAAACAAATGTGATGGTCTCACAGGGGATTTTCTTTCTACATGCATTAAATTGAAAAAAGGTGGCATAAATAATTTTTTCATTGTTACACAAGATATAGTCGGTGGGCTGACTTCTTGTGTCAAGACATCAGTGAAGAATCTGGGTGTTGTTTTTGATGGGTCTCTGAAATTTGATAAGCAGATAAATTTAGTGGTGAAATCATGCTTTTTTTTTCATTGCGAATGCTATCAAAAGTAAAGTCATTTCTCTCCTTCAAAAATTTAGAAAAAGTAATCCACGCCTTTATTTCTTCCAGGCTGGATTACTGTAATTCGCTATATGTTGGGATTTGCCAGTCAGCTCTGTCCCATTTACAGTTAGTTAAAAATGCTGCAGCCAGACTGCTCACTGTTACTCAAATGTGGGACCACATCACTCCAATTTTTATGATCTCTGCACTGGTTGCCAGTGCGCCACAGAATTGATTTTAAAATATTGCTCATTGAGTACAAATAGCACCATTTTACCTTTCTGAGCTATTGATTGAGCATTTTCCAACCTGATCACTTCAGTCCATCCAACCAGAGGCTGTTGGTTATTCCTAAATCGAAGTATAAGTGTAGAGGTGACCGTGCTTTCTCTGTAATTGTCCCCAGACTCTGGAATGACTTACCCATCACTATCACTTGCTCCTTCTGTATCTGTTTTTAAGTCTAGCCTAAAAACGTATTTGTTTGACAAGGCTTACAATCTGTATTAATGCTTTCTTGTCTTACATTTTATTGCTATTTGTCTAATTTAAGTAAATGTGTTTTTATTTTTCTTTTGTTGTAAAGCACATTGGACAACCCTGGGTTGTAAGTAATGGTGCTATATAAATAAATTTGCCATTGCCATTGCCATATAGCACAAATTTTTTAAATATTGATAATAATAAGAAAAGTTTCTTGAGCAGCAAATTATAATGATTTCTAAAGAATCATGTGACTGAAGTAATGATGCTGAGAATTCAGTGTTGCATCGCATGAATAAATTACATTTTGAAATATACTCATATAAAAAAGTTGTAAATTAATATTCATAAGTATAATGAAATTAGCTGAATCCCACCTGCTGATTTAAACATGCAACATAATGAGGTCATGTGCCAGTCATGTAGTGTACTATTGTTTGAAATGTTTATTATTGCACAAAGCATTCTCTTTCACATTTTTTTCAACAGTTGTCAGTATTCAGCATTTTTTTGTGCAGAGTACTAGTATTTATTCTGAACACAGCCAAAATGCTAGAGGGGAGAAAAGGAAATAGAAAGATGACAGAATGATAGACATTTGCAGATAAGTGGAAGGATGCTTTTGTGCAAAAAGTAAATAATATCGACTCACCTACACACGGAAAACACGTTTAATAATTTTCAGATCCTCTGATATGTGACGTGCAGTGCAAACATTTTCTAAAATGTCTGGTTGGTTTCAGAATCAGACTTGATGTTTGTTTCATTAGCGGAGAACCGACGGGGAATACTAATACTGAGACTTACTCTCTTGCCACAAACACACAGATTTCAATAATTATGGGCACCAGGCCTGAGACATACTTTACGTCAGTGCTTCTCAACTGGGTCACAGATAATAAAAACGAGCTAAACATATGAATTTGCTTGCACAGAACTATAATGTATTTTGACACTTTGAATTTTCATTTTCAGGTTCAGTGTAAGTGTGAGCATTTGGATGTTTTTACATTTTTGCATGCTGATCTTAATGCTGCTGCAGGCCAGGCATGCTATGCTGCCTTGTATGAGCTTGTGCGACAGGTTTAGAGATGGTATTATGTGCAGAGCTCAAGGCTATGTTGTTTGATTGGAAGACCTTGGGGGATCATGGGAGTTGTAGTTTTGGAGAATTTGCCCCCACACCTGTGTTTATGCCCTCGGGGTGAAGTTAACGTTACAGGAGCCTGTGTATGACTGACAGGAACATGACTCTAGCTTATGGACTTTGACCACTGGATCAAATACAACTCACCCAACCAGTCCGGACACAGTCATAGCGTGAGGTCTGGAGGAAATCGCACAAAAATTAACACAATTCACATGGCTTTCACTGCCCTATGCATTGCTAAGAAAACTGTCCTCATGAACTGGAAAAATAAAAATAATCTTAATATCAATCAATATAGAGATCATTTGTTGGATTATATTAGTCTTGACACAGCTTCTGATACCACATTAGATCAATCTCTGGGCTTCTTTGATCAGCTCCATCACTCTAGCGTGAGTGGGGGTCCTTATCTCTGTCCGGGTTGTGGGTTTTTGTTGTTGGCGGGGGGTGGCTATGGTATGGGCTTGGGGCATCTGGGGGTTCCCTGGGGGTGGAAGGTTTTGGGGGTTCGCGCTGGGCTGCGACCTGGCCTGGATGGGGTATTGGTGACTTGGGTGCTGTTTTGCTGGCGGTTGCATGGGGCGCTGCTGGGGATGCCTGTGCTGGGCGGATTTAGGCTGCCAGCCTGGCGGCCGCACTGTTCCAGGGGTTGGTCCGGGGCTTTGGGGGGCTCTGGGGGCGCTTCCAGCCTCCGGAAGAAGATGGGGCTGGGCCTGGGGGGCTTGTCCTGGCTGGCGGCGTCAGGAGCATGGGTTGGTGCTGCGCTGGGGCCCGGCCCTGGTGGGGTCTTCGACAGACTGGTGCTCTGTGGGGAGGGGGATCCACAGTGTGGGGAAAACGGGCTTAACCTGGTGTCTTATTGTCTTATGTAGTCTGGGAGTTGACTGAATGATGGGGTGGGGTAGTTTTTCCTCTGCTGGGTCTGGTGGGTGGCCCCGGGAGCTGCCATGGGCCCTGGGTCTGGATGGGCCTGGGGCCTCACAGCCACAGATTTGGGGGGAACGTGCTTATGGGGGTCAGCGGGAGTCAGCCCTGGGGTATTTTGCCTCTGATGCTTCCTCCCCATCCCTAAGGCTTCACTTCTCCCACGATCACACCACACAGGTAGGGTTTGAGGTGCGGGTGCGTCACATGTGAGGTGGTACTCTCTGTCTCCTCGTGGCCGCCTGCATCTCAATCATTACAGCTTAGACATTCTCATTACTGGTTGTCACATGACACATACATATAGGGCCTTGGGGGTGGGCACACTGAATGGCATCCGGAGGGCGAGGTCTGTTCATTCAGCCTTCCTGGTGCCAGTGCCCATTTCCCAATTTTTAAGTTGCACATAGACATTGAGGGCCTTAGGGAGGGATTAGCTGACACAGTTTCTGTGGAGGGTGCCCTCCCCTGTTTTAAAGCACCCCTGTTTTAGCAATTTTAGTCACACACCAACACTACATTTGAGCGGGTGAGGTGAAGCATGGGGTCTTTTTTTCTCACACCCCTGTTCTCTGTTCTCTGTCCAGGGCTGGGGCTGAGGATGAGCTGGGCTGCCCGGTCGGTCTGGGCTGGTGGTCTTCCTCTGGCTGGGTGACCGGGTAGTCTTCCTGTCCCCACGCCGGGAGCGAAGGGGGCCCAGCTCCGGATCGGGCGCTGATTACTCCCTCTGGGGGTGGTGGCGTCCCTGATCCAGGAGAGAAAGGGAGGGAGTGTGAGGTGGGGGTACCGTGTCCATTTTTGGTGTGTCTACATGTAAGGCGAGGGTGGAATATTCGTTTGCGTGCATGAGGGTGGGAACGTATGCTTGCATATGTGTGCTTGTTCATCTACGTCTATGTGTCAGGTCGGGCCTTAGACTCCACCCTACCTATCATCTCAGTCGACTCTCACCCCATTACTATGCCTCTGCCGGGTGGAGGATGCACGGGGCGCGGAGGGTTTCTCGCGCCGGCAGGATGCCCGGGTGTGCGCTGGCCCACTCGGGCGGTCGCTGGCCGCCGAAGCCTGGCCCTGCTGGCTTAAGGCCTCGGTTGGGGGTGGGGGCCCTTGGATCTCCGGGGCCCAGTGGCCGTCTGCCCTGGTGCGGTCGGGCTGCCGGCGGAGCCTGCGGGCTTGCCGCCGCCGGCACCCTGGGGCGGCCTACACCGGCTGTCGAGGGACTCCACCTTCGGGCTCTCCTCTGCCCTTTTCTGGGTGGGGGTCATGCTGTCCCTGCGGTGGTTCTCCTGGGGGTCCTGCCCTGGGGGCCTCCGGATGTTTGGGGTCTAGGTCTTCTTCCAGTCAGTTTATGCATTGCGGATAGCTGTTGTTCCCTACAATAATTAATATACATTTACATGGAGGAACTTTATGAACACAACTGCTACTTACACAGCACAGGTGTACATCAAGCATTCGTATTGTGAAAACAGGTGTTGTACAGATGTTGTTACTGTCTTGATCTTGCTGTTGCTTCAAAAACTTATTTTGTAATATTAGTTATGCGTGCTGCTCAATAACATTTAACATTTAGAATTTATTGCATTCATAGATGTTGGTTGTTGCTGCAGTTTCTCTGATGTTGTGTCTTCTGTTGTTTTCTCTTTTGTCAGCATATCAAGCAAATTGTCTGTTTTTTTTTGCTTTTTTTTTAAATCTTGTTTATACTTATTTCCTATTACTCTTTATTAGCCCCCCCCCCCCTTCTGTTGATTTTCTCCACAATTTTTTTTGTTTTGTTTCTAATTCCTTTTTTTAATTTTTTGTTTATTTATTTGATTATTTAGTTTTTTTTTATTATTAATATTATTATTATTTTTGTCATTATAATTTTTTTTTTTGTTTGTTTGTTTGTTTTTTTTTTGCTTTTTTCTTCTTCTCTTGTTTTCTCTGTCCCCTGGTCTTGTTCAATAGAAAATACAACAAATATATGTAAAATTACATTAATTAATGAATTAATGTAAAAAATAAATAAATACTCCAATAAAAAAAAAAAAAAAAAGACAGGCTTTGAATGATGATAGTATAGTTTACACATACGCATTTCAACGCGTGTTATCTGTGTTACTGATAAAATGTGGAAAAAACAAAAAAAAAAAAATGTGTGGAGTCCTGCAGCATGGTTCAGTGTTGTGTTTAAGCTTGCGTTATTTATTTGTTTGTTTTTGTTTTTATTTATTTTGCTTGTAATTATTTATATGCATTTTATTTAAATTATTTATTTTATTTTAATTGTTTATTATTATTATTATTATTATTATTAATTGTATTTTATTTATTTACTTATTTTAGACACATCAAAGAAAATATCAAAACCAGTTTTACACATGGTATTAAGCATGCTTCAATGTTGTTAAAGCTTGTTTGCTTTCTTTCTTTCTTTCTTTCTTTCTTTCTTTCTTTCTTTTTCAATTAATTTATTTTGTTTTTAATTAATTTATATTTGTATTTTAAATAATTTATTTTATTTGAATTTATTATTATTATTATTATTATTATTAATAATAATTGTATTTATTTATCTTATTAATTATTAAATATATTATTATTATTATTATTAAAGAAAACATCAAAACCTGTATTATACATGATTGGTTGTGATGTTTTATTTGGAGACATACCATGGTAATATGGTATAAAAATTACTATATAATGTTATTTTATATATATATATATATATATATATATTTAATTGAAGTTGTAATTTGAATTTAATTCAATTTATCTTTTTAGTTATTTGGACATAGTACTATTGTAATACCATAATACTCCAAGGTACTTCGAGGAATAGCATGAAATAACCATGTAAATACCATACTAGATATAGTAATGATTCAGTATGTGTTAGTATGTAATTTAACCTTTTTTTGTAAATACCATGTTTTTCAGGGCATATTATCACTGCATGGATAATAGATGAATATACACAAGAAAACAGAGCACATTACAGCTGCAAACAACAGAATGATGGAACATGTAATAAAATGATGAAATGTGACACTGAAATGACTGAACTGACTGAGAGAGAGAGATGTCAGACACAAGTGGCCTTTAGTTGTGTTGCTCTTGTAATCCCCGATAAATACAACATCTCTCCATTCAGATTCATGGTAAACCTCCTCTGTCAGTTCTCTTGAAATCCATGCTCTGCTCAAAGTCTCGTTCACGTGTTGGCTGCGTATGTGCGTGAGCAGGATTTATGTTTGATTTGCTTTGGCCTCGGGCTCTGCTCATTGATTTCACTCACTCATTTATCTCAAGAAAAAAAAAAACGAAATGGAGTCTCATAACTCATTCCATCTCTTCTCTCTCTCTTCTCTTGCATTTCTCTTTTCAATCCCTGTATCTTTCCTGTGTTGGATTACTGATGTCCTTTGCATCATGTTCCTTTGTGTTTCAGTGATGAAATTACTTTATATTCTTCTCACTTTTGATCTATTTATGCATGTAGTTACTCGGCAGCAATACAAATGGATTCGTTTGATGGTCGATGTATGTAAACAAGGACAAGAGCAGTTCTACAGCAATTGATTTAACAAACATGCTGAAAGACAATAGCAGACTAATTTTATTCAAATGCATGCATGGACTCTATTCCATGTATTTATTTATTTGTTTAGCTTATGTATTGACATTCATTGGATTTTATTTATTTGCATTTGTTTTAGTTATTTGCTTTATTTGCTTATTTTTTTCTATTTTTTAATTATCTTTTTTATTGGCTCAGATTTTATTTATTTATTTGCTTAGTTTTATTTATTGGCTTATTTATTTGCTTATTTATTTATTGGCTTATTTGCTTATTAATTTAGGGGCTTTTATTTATTTATTTATTTATTTATTGGAATTTGTTTTATTTATTTGCTTTATTTTTTAATTATTGGTTTAGATTTATTTGATTATTTAGATTGATTAGATTTATTGTTTTGTTTGTTTGCTTATAAAATATCTTAACATCTGGAATGTCATTTGAAGTTAGAAGAAAAAAAAATACTTAAAAATAATTTATTGTATTTATATATTTAACAGGCACTATTATCCAAAGCATTTTGTCAATTGCCTAGAAAAACTTGTTAGATAAAAAAAAACAACAAAACAAAAAAACAATCTGACGTGAGGATAATTTGAACATGGAGGACATCCGCAGATTCCTGTAGACTGCATTGATTGGCTTCCAATCTGATTCCGGCCAAGAAGGTGCCCACGCACACGTGTTTCCCAATTCCACCGAGTATTTATAGATCCGCTGTCATGATAGTGATCAAGTGAAGCTCATTACAGTTAAGAATCAGCTCATTACTTTGTGAAGAAGTGAAAACCGCTTTTCTGAGTCAGTAAACACTTGATATATCCTCATGAATCATCTTTGCGGTTGTTTGTTGGCTCCTATCTAGTGTTTCTGTTGAAAAATGGAAGCTAATAATGCTGTGGGGATGTAGAAACTGGATGCACATTAGAGCTTCTCATTACTGAAGCGTGTTTACAGTACTAGATTGTTTGATCAATGTCTGACTGACGACAACTCTCTTACACCGTGTCCTAAAGCCATTTCTTCCATATAAATCAGAGTTTTTGTTGTAACTAGCCATGATAAGCAACAGGACGTTTTGTTAGTTTCTATTTCTGCCGTTGCACTCAATATCCCTTCACACAGTGACATCTCAATGATCTAAAATACTAGATTTTATGAGAAATGGAGTGATTTTTGATACTTTTGAGCCATAAATTTCTGTTTGAGAACCTTGGATTCAACGTTGTATTTTCCTCGAGCAGCACACACACACACACGCACGCGCACGCACACACACACACACGCACGCTCTCGTTAAGAACTTGGTGTCCCTCGCGGGCATGAGCAACCATTCTTATAGACACGCTGGACTATGTTTAGAAACCTTGACCTCTCTCTCTCCGTCTCTCTCTCTCTCTCACTCATGTTACTCTCTCTCGCAGCTCCGGCCTTAATTATGGCTGTGAGTGTATCCTGCACTGGAGCGTGTCTCAGGTGTACAGTAGCGAGTCAGGCAAATACAGACGCATTACAGCCAACATGCACAGTGTACAATACACGCTCTGGAGTCCATGACATGATGGCTGACAGATCCACCACACTGGATGGTCAGTTCAGCTGTATAGTTTTGGGTGTGTGTGTGTGTGTGTGTGTGTGTGTGTGTGTGTGTTTAACTCTTTATTCTGAATAGTTGTTTTATTTTAATAGTTATTTTTATTGATGGTTGCTTGAATTTATTTATTGATTTATTTGCTTACACTCACAAAACAATTTATTTCCTCTCAAAAACAGAAATTATTCATTTATTTCCTTTCACAAAGCAGTATTTATTTATTTATTCGTTCGTTTGACAAAATTAAAAAGAGTAATCAACTAGTTAAAATTACGTTGTCATTTTGTGAAAATATTTGAAAGTGGAACATTTTTTAAATAATACAACCAGCAAACTTTCCCTCACCAGAAGTTGCATAGCAGATTGTTGTTTTTATTTTTTAATAGTTTTTTCCAATGTGTCCTCTCAAAATGTATTTATTTATTTACTCACTCACACAAAACATCATTTATTTCCTCACAAAAACAGAATTTATTTATTGATTCATTTGTTCTCACAAAACAGAATTTATTCATTTATTTCCTTTCAGAAAACAGCATTCATTCATTCTCACAAAACAGAATTTATCCATTCATTTCCTTTCGCAAATATTTTATTTATCTGTTTATTTACTCTCACAAAACAGAATTTATTTATTTCCTCACAAAAACAGAATTTATTTATTGATTTATTTATTTGACATCTTGACATGACTTGATTTGGGATGTCGAAATTTGAAGTTTGAAAAGTTTTTTAACTTAATTTATTATAACACATTTTTGACATCGCCAGTAATTTAAAATAAGAACTTGACAAAAAGATAACCAATATGAATTAATAAAATATATTTGAAATGGCAAAAAAAAAAAAAAAAAAACATTATAGGTTACAAAGCGGGCTGTCATTTACCATTTAACGAAATGATTTGAAGTTTATAATAATAAAAGATTAATTATTCTTATTCTAATTATTCTCATTAATTCATTAGTATTCATTAATCTTAGTATTAATTCATTAATTATTTCTTATATTTTGAGGGAAATCTGGAATGTCTTTACAGTAATATACAAACTTGTACTATATAATATGCAAATTGTCTATATGTAGGCAGTTACATATCTAATTTTTTATTTTTATGTTCTAATTTGGAAAAAGTAGTGAAAATTTGGCCTGCTAACAACTGTTAACAAAATGGCTGTTTTCTCTCTATTTGCATTTGTGTACGAACAATGCAATTGTAATTTAAACTCTTTGCTTCAGTTCCTTAAAGAATACTGTGATTGAGGGCTTTAGCTCAAACCCTGGCACCCCCAAACCCTCTCTCATTCACAGCTGTAATTGGCCCCACTGGACCACCATAGGAGTCAATCACTTGCTGGTGCGTACATATGCACAGGCTGGCTCTATTGAGATATTTGTTCCTTAAGCAGTGCTTTTCTCTGGTCCAATCTGCTCCATTATTCATGCTGAAAAACAGCACAGTGGAAGCATCCACAGCCACAGCTATGCCATATTTACCAGGCTGATTAGATTAAATAAGCACCCGTTGGTTGCTGCAGCGCTCCGAGATCAATATGCAAGTCTGCCAGTGCCTGTACATGGGCTTAGCTGCAGCCAAACTACATCTGACAAAGTGAAAACAAAGAAAGAAAGAAGGAAAGGATTTTGTTTTCCTCTTGGTGAGGCACTTAGGGGTGTCTGGAAGCACACAGCGAGGGGTACACACGCACACACACACACACCTCTGGTATATGCCTTTTTCTATTTCTTTCTCACAGCTCTGAATAGTAGCAAATAGCATGTTTTATTTGTAATGATATATTTCCTGCCTGTACATGTCTATCCATCTGTCTGTCTCTATCCATATTGGTATGTGTGTCTGTTCATCTGTCTGTTTGTCCATCTGACTGTCTCCCTCTCTCTGTCTATCTCTGTGGTTATTTATCCGTGTGGATAAACAACCACAAAATATCCATTTTGTTTGTATATCCTTCTGTCTAGGTGCCTGTTTCTCCATCTATCTATCCATTTTTCTGCCTGTCTCTCTCCATCTATGTATCCTTTTGTCTGTCTGTCTGGTTTTGTCTCTCTCTTTCTCATATCTATCTATATGGTTGTTTTTCTATACATCTGTCTGTCTGTCTCTGTCTGTACCTATCCATCCATCTATCTATCCATTTGTCTGTCTTGCTGTCTCTCTATCTATCTCTCTATCTCTCTATCTATCTATCTATCTATCTATCTATCTATCTATCTATCTATCTATCTATCTATCTGTCTGTCTGTCTGTCTATCTATCTATCTATCTATCTATCTATCTATCTATCTATCTATCTATCTATCGTCTGTCTCTCTGTCTGTCTGTCTGTCTGTCTGACTGTCTGCCTGTCTATACATCTGTCTGACTGTCTCCATCTATTCATTCTGGCTGTCTGTCTTTCTTGTCTTGTCCTGTCCTGTCTGTCTGTACTGTCTAGTTGTCTATCTCTCTTTCTATTTGTCTGTCGGTATTTGTCCTGTCCTGTCTGTCTCTTCATCTGTCTTTCTAACTTGGCTCCTTTATTCTTCTGTCTAGCTGTCTGTCAATAAGTCTAGCTGTTTTTGTCCATTTCTGTATCTTTTTGTCATGTCTGGCTGGCCATCTATCTGATCCATCCGTCTGTCCCTCACTCTCTCCCAATCCATATATCTTTAAGTTTTGGTCTTCAAATGAGACCCCTAAAAGTACTTGCAGTCCTACTTCAAACAAATCATCCACCTCTCTGTCTTTCTCAGCATTCTCCATCATGTTTATCTCTTTGTCTAGAGACTACTGAGCTGCTGCTATCGTGGAGAATTTTGATGATTATTGTATGACGGCTCCCTGACACTCTGCCCTATTTCACACCCAGCATGAGACCCTCCTGTTGCCGGGTTCGAGACGTGGTCTTTCTGATAACAGACCCCACAGCATCTAGAGCATCTCAATAGGGCAGTATCTCAGCAGGAGAGCCAGACATGCCTTCTCCTACGTCTGCATTAACAATGAGGCCTGACCCAAAATCCATCTGTGGAGGTGAGCCCTGCTCCTAGAGCCCATAATAAGGGGGTGGACACTTTGAAGTAAGTGGGGTTTTTTCAGACGAAGACTGCTCGTGAGGGTACCTGCCCTTACTCCGATGCTTGCTGTTTTTGAATGCAATGTTCTGTGATATCAGGAAGGAGATGGTGTGGAGAAGTGGAGTGTAGAGTGGTCTAATGAGGGAACATGAGCCATCTAGAAACTTTCGAAGAGAATTTGTAAAGCAGGAGCATTCTGACAAGAACAGAAATATAGGAAGAGATTCTTCTGATTCTGAGTGGGCAGAAACGGGAATCTGTCTGACAATAACAGCACATCATTACCACTACAGAGTTACCATAGTAGCTTCAAAACCTAGTGAGCTGCCTACATAGGCAGCCATCTTCTAAGACAGCATTGTGAGTGGCTAATATAGGCAGCAGCTCTATCCTAGATAACAAATTTAGGTTATAAAAACGTTGTTTCTAAAATGTTGTCCAGTTTTCTTGTTGTGTTTATGTAAAGGTTACCAAAATGTCTCTTACAACATTCTATTGAGTTTATTTTTGCTCAAAATAAAACATTAATTGAATGTTTGTTTGTAATATTCTAAGAACATTAAAATGTTCAGTGTTTTTGTCATAAATATAACGTTATTAAAAGGTTACAAAAACATTTCTGAAGGACAAGGACATTTTGAGAATGTTAGTCTAAGAATGTTTTCTCAGTATTTTATGAACATTCATCAAGTAAAAATATAATTATAAGAACATTCCAAGAATGTGGTTCTAAGAATTTTTCCTCTCAATGTTATGAGAATGTCAAGTATTATTAAAGTAAATGTTCCAGACATTACTTTAGAAATGTTTTGTCTTATGTAAGCGTTAGCTGGGATTTATGTGTGCCGTCAGATAGCACTACGGACGAGATTTCAGTAGTTTGATGTTAACATGTTGCTAAGCTAGCAGCATTATACTCCATAAACACAGCACACACAAATACTGGGTAAAATTATCAAAGTCAACTTTATTGTCAGTTCTACTATGTGTAGGCCTACAGGACATACAGAGGATTGAAATTCTGTTTACCTCAGATCTGTGGTGTAAGACACCAATATTAAAAACAAATAATATGCAAAACAAACAAATCCAACTTTAATTACACTATATTAATCACTATTTCAGTGTTGAATTAAATTGTTTTTAATATTTAGTTTTGCTTGTCAGTCATTTTGGATTTTTCTATTGACTGCACTGTAAAAAATCTAACTTGTGAAAAAGTTCTATTAACAAATGTAAAAAAGTAGCTTGAACAAAGAACTTGTCAGTTAAGTTTATTTTGTGTGAACTGAACAAAAATACTCTAAACATGACATTAGCAAAAGCTGTTTTGTTTACCTTACTTAGATACTCAAGTATTTGTTCTCCCAACTTTCCAAATTGAGTCATCTGAACGAACAGTTTTATGTTGAACAATATTGCACAGGTTCCCAGTATGCATTGCAGTTTGAAAACATTTTGTGTTAATTATTAAAATATTATCATTCTTCTACATTTTACTGGCTTAATTTATGCTGTTGTCATTGTCAATTAGCTGTCATATGGATCAGAGTTCATATTTTTACTGAATTAACATTTATTAGTCCTCACCATGTTTGAGAATCGTGTTTTGAGGTATATGTGGAACTTCTTAATACATTTATCTATCAGCATAAATTTTTACCTTTAGTTTTAAAGGGATAGTTCACCAAAAAAATACAAATTTTATGATTTTCTCACTCTCATGTCATTCCAAACCTGTTTCTTTCTTATGTTGAACATAAAAGAAGATATTTTGAGGAATGCTGGTAATCAAACAGTTAATGGTCCCCATTGACTTCCATAGTATTTCTTTCCCTTTTTTTTTTTTTTTTTGGAGGGTGAATTATTCCTTTAAGAGGAAGATACTGCCCATATTATGTAGTGGGCTTTGAAAATGAATCATAAAGATAAAAATAGGATTGCTAAAGAAGATTAGCATTTCTAAATGCGAAGTAATCTTGACTTTTATTCATTAGATGAACTAAAGTTTTTAAGTTGTTGGTTGCTATTTGAGCTAACTTAAGTTGGCTGCGATAGGTTGCCTTAATTTTTGAGTTTGGTTAGGTCAACTTTTTTTTTTTAAAACTGTGTGTGAATGTTGAAGTGCATTCTGAAATTGTACGTACTTTATTAAATGATTTTAGGAGCAGCCTTTGTGTTTGCACTGCTATGAGGCCTTAAAATACAGTCTTTACAGGCAGTGGTTTTAGATAAATAACTAAAAAAAAGTCTGGAAAATTACTCTGCATGTGTTTCCAAGCAACTGCTTGACAATCATAGTCGTGGCCTCTACTATTTTGTTTCATACCTACTTTTACAAATGGGTTTATGAATTCTCTGAATACAAGTTGTATGGCCACCTTTGACCAACGCAGAGGTTGTGAGTGCAGAGAGGAATCCTGAACAGCATTATTCAGAGTGAAATCTGACGGCCTTGCAAACTTATTGACAGCTAAAAATGTTGTTTATAGCAGTGTGCGGATCCAGCTGAGGGCTTTTGGTGTGAGAGAGACCACATTGTGAATTTTGTAGCTAGATTAAAAGACAGGATGTTAGGATTGCATGTAGTTCCTGCTGTCTCCAGCCCTCGCTTTTGGATGACACATTCTCCTCCGAGTACAGGTGTGCTTTCTAATTCTCTGTTTCTGCCTCGTCCTCTTGGCTGCCTGCGGGATCAATTATCCGGCCCACTCACATACTGGAGAAGTCCACACATCCGAAATGGGTTCTATTGAGTTTCAGCAGTTATTGCCTTGACTGTCAATGCTTTAATCAATGTGTTTTTGTGTATGTGTGCGAGTGCGCTCTGAGATGGCTGAGCTGATAAATAATGGACGGCCGACCTGGTAAATAATGCCAGATGGTCTATTTAATGACAATATACCTCAGTAGGTCTATTTAAGTCGATATAAGCAGGGTTCTAGGGGACTTGCTCTAAATTGGTTAATAAATATGTGGGAGGCATGCTGTAATTGGACGGTCAGTATGATTTGTGTGTTAATTGCTGAATGTCTGAGTCAGCTGCTTTAACTGGTTAGTCGGAGCGTGGGTCACGCTCTGCAATTGGCCGGTTGTTATGTGGGATGTGTGCTCTAATTGGCTCGTCTGGTGTGTGGGTTTGGATGTAATTGGCTAGTTTGATTTCTTGTGATGGCCTGATTTTCAGAGATCAGTATGAAATGAATTCATTATTTATTTATGCCCTGGAAAAAACACATAGCGACATGCTAAAATCTACCGCAGTGTTTTTCGGATAATATAAAATTTTAGTCGAATCATATTAGCTTTGGCTTTTTAAAAGCCAAACTTCTCACACTTGATCAGATTTGATTAAGTGTCTGGATAACCATTAGACTTTTTAAAATATGAAGTCAGATTTTCACCCGTCACATTTTAAGCATTTGTTTAGTGTGTTCAACTGTAATAATTTAAGTGCACTTTTTGTGGTAAATCAGTGTGTAGCTATGTAAATTAGATCGGAAGAGGAGAAAGATATTCCCAGATAATTCCTGGAAACTTGTATATAGTCCTTAATTCCTTGTCAGTCAAGCCCCATCCTGACCTGTTTTTTTTTTCTTTTCTAAAGCATAGTTAAATTAAACAGTGCAAGGTGGAAGTGTTGAAGGCAGTCATCCGTGCTCATCTGGGTCATGTGAGAATGAGGAGGGCGATGGATTAAAAGAATAGCCGTGGCCTGAAGGAACCTTTCAAGTGCCATTCTGACCAATAAGATTCAGCTCTTAGAACAATTTATAACGCATATATGAGGAAGAGGAAAGAGATTCTGCATTTAATTAGTTTCAAAAATTACCTTAATCATACAGATGCTGTTTTTATTGTCTCTTTGGGAGTAGGGCTGTTATTTCGTACTGAATTATCCATAGTTCATTAAAACAGGTGAAAGTCATGAACCACTTTTATGGTGTATTTTATTTTATTTATTTAGAAAATAAATTAAATACTGTAAATCGTTTAGCATATCAGATGGTAAATTTGATTTGTAATCAATAATAATAATAATAATAATAATAATAATAATAATATCATCTTTGCATGATTGTGCGCAAATATAAAATTACTGATGATGACAGCAACAGTAAAAATTTTGCATTTGTATTATTTAAATGTATAAATAGAGTTGCAAAAATTTGGAAAATTTCAGGAACATTTCGGAAACATTCCAGAAATTTTGGAAACTTTCCAGGATTTTTTGGAATCTTCCAGGAATTTTTGGAAAGTTTCTGGAAATTTACCAGAAATTTTCCACCCCTTTGCAACCCTGTGTAAAAATAATTTTGTATGATTATTCATTATTATTATTATTATTATTATTATTTACATTTGCATATAATCATGCACAAATATTTATTATAACATTATAACATAGTTATTTATATTATTTATCAAAATTGTAAATTTGCACAATTGTATGCAAATGCATAATAATAATAATAATAATAATAATAATAATAATAGCAATAATAATGCAAATACAAAATTGTATTGATGATAACGATAAGAATAATTTTGCATTTGTATTAATCAAATTTATAAATTTTGCATGATTATTCATACAAGTAGTTGTAAATTTGATTAATTACAATAGTTATTAATCAAAATGATAATTATATTAAAAATGCTAAATTATTATTATTATAGATTTACATTTCCATATAATTATGTGAAAATATTTTGTAACAGCAGCAACGATTATAGTTATTTATATGAATATTATTTATTAATAATAAAAAACTAAATAATTGTCACAATTTTATGCAAATGACTTATTATTATTATTATTATTATTATTATTATAATAAAGTATTCACACTTAAGTTTTCCAACAAGTTTTGAATGCATTAACATCCAGTTTTTCAGCTATCGTAATGACTCCCAATAAGACATCATGTCATCTGTCAGTGTCTCAGATTTTTAGTGACTCTGTATACAGTAAGATGAAGGGCATGCACTGTTGTTCTTGTGCTGTTGTTTCTCTCCTCTCGTGGGTAACCACGCTCCCCGTGTATGTTTTTCAATTAGCACCTCATCAGTGTTGTGGTGTCCTTACGCATGCTGTCTGTCTGCTGTCACTGGCTCTCTGACAGCTCTGACTGCATGACTCCGGTGTGACTGCGCGTTTGCTTATGCAGAGCCTGTCAACAGCGGCGCTCCATGACACTCACTTCACATAAAGTCGAGAGGAGAGATATGACAGTAAACTCTGAGGTGTCCTTTCCTGCGCTGTGTTTTCCAACTCATGTTTGTGACATGACAGGAAAAACTCATTGCAAAATCCTCACTGAGTTCCTTTTGTATATTTTTTTTTTTTCAGTAATGGGTTATTTTCATTCCGAGCAGAGTGATGCTGGAGTGTGTCTGTGTGTAAGGGCCGCCTGGACTCTGAGCCCGATCAAACCTTGTTTTTTTGGCTCTGAAAGTCTCCTGACAGGTTGCGATTCTTTTTGTGTCACTTTGACAGGGTTGTGGTCCACCGGCTGTTCAGGGCGACAGGTCTTTGATTCTCAGTGCCATATGGCACTCACAATCAGATAAACTACACTACCCACAACCTCTCTGTGTGTCAGCCTGACTCACTGTGATGGCTAATTGCCTTTCAAACAAGGAGGGAAATGAAAGGACAAAAAAAAATAAAAAATTCATAAAAGGCACATAAAGCACTACTTCACAGTAACACAAAGGTAGTAAGAAATTACCATGTCTTATTTTGGACGTGTGCCAAAAAAAAGAAGATATTTACCAACTCATCACCAAACACCAATGACTTGTACATACACTATATAGACAAAAGTATTGGGACACCCCCTTCTTTAGAACAGAAAAATGCACTTCCAAATCTGTGGCAACAACGATGGGAACATAATTCATGTATTTAAAAATTGTATTTCCATCTCTGTTGCAACAGTTTTGGAAGTGTCTAAAATGACTGTACCCATATGTACAAGTCATTGGTGTTTGGTGATGAGTTTTTGGCTCAAGGTCTGCATTTACAGTCACACCAGAGGTGTTAAACTGGGATTAGGACTTGGTTTTATGCAGACCAGTCAAGTTCTTCCACACTGACTGAATCAATAATTTTCTTTTTGAACCTTGCCTTATACACAGAGGCATTGTCATGTTAGAATAGAAAAGGGTCCTGTCCAAACTGTTGCTATAATATTAGAAGCACACAATTT
This sequence comes from Tor tambroides, assembly GCA_021397915.2. Lineage (NCBI taxonomy): Eukaryota > Metazoa > Chordata > Actinopteri > Cypriniformes > Cyprinidae > Tor > Tor tambroides. The sequence continues at coordinate 36,426 of JAFVLL020021987.1, forward strand.
CCTAGAATATCATTATATGCTTTAACATTAAGATTTGTACTCATAGAAATTACTAAAGTAGTCAAACCTGTTCATTAGAAGGGGGCGACCCAATACTTTTGGCAATATAGTGTATATTCCTGTGAGGCTTCTTTCTCATCGACCTGAACATGTTAGGGAGTTTTTGCTCACCGTTGCCACACATTACCACCACAGGTCTTTTTTTTTTTTTTTTTTTTAGAAAAGAAGGGAGACCAATGGAGGAGGCAAGAGGAGCAGTGAGGGGAGGAATAAGGGATTAAAGAAGAAAACGGGGATATCGGATGGTGTTATAGGGCTTACAATACAGTTCAGAGAGAATCAACAAAATCCCTGTGCACTTGAACATGCTCATTCATGTGAGTAGCAAAGAACAAAACATTAAGTCGAAGGAAAGAGAGTGAGGGAAAGAGGAGGCGGCCAGCGACCTTGCTCCTATAACCAAAAGTAATCATTGCTCGTCTCAGCCCCATCTCACTCCTTCATCTCTCAGGCCATTAGCGGAGCTGCCATAATGAATGTGTTTTATTTATCACGGAGACAGTGCTTAACTTCGTCCCTGATGAGGACGATCCCACTCACCTTCAGACACCTCCACTCACACTGCCGGTAATTCACAGCGATGCTAAATGCCACTAGCCCATCCTCAGTGTCATTAGAGTGAGCGTCGCGAGTCTGATCGGCTCTAAAGTTTGACTGGAGTGAGTCATCGTTTAGTTTCACAGAGCCAGACTTGGATTATTGGTGTAAAATTCACTTTTCAGCATATTCTGGTCAGGTTACACCAAATGACATGAAAAATTAGAATGAAAACAGTCAGCTGCTTATGTAAGAAGACCTCCAAAAACAAGCTCCACTATAAAACAGTGGCTAGTTACCGTTAGCTGTGGTCTGATAGTCAACAAAGAACTAAAAGTTTTTCATGTATGGAATGTAAAAAGTTCATTCATTCATTTACTTCATTTGGTTCATTCATTCATTTATTTGGTTCATTCATTCATTGGTTCGTTCTTTAAATTTGGTTCATCTCGTTTGGTGCATTCATTCATTCATTCATTCATTCATTCATGTTCATTTCATTCTATTCATTCATTCAATTTGGCTCCATTCATTCATTCATTCATTCATTCAGTTTGGTTTGTTTCGTTCAGTGCATTTTGGTTCATTTATTCATTCAGTTCATTCACTCATTCACTTTGTTTAATTTCATTATGTTCATTCATTTGGTTCATTTATTCATTAATTAATTTGCTTCATTTGGTTCGTTCTTTCATTCATTCTGGTTCATTTCATTCAATGTGTTCATTCAAGTCCATCCATCCATCCATCCATCCATTATTTGGTAGATTCATTCACTTCATTCAATCAATTTGGTTTATTTCATTTGTTTATTCATTCAGTTAATTGATTCTTTCATTTAATTTGGTAAATTCATTAATTCATTCACTGAAGTTTTCGTGTCGTGTAGGAACCTTGACTAATTTTTGCATTTTATTTGGTAAAAGTGAGTGTTTATTAACTTGGACATCAGACATCGACACGTCTCTTGTTAGCTTTGTAGTTTATAAGTCTCCTAACATTCCATCATTTGCAAAGCAAGTTCTATTTTTGTGTAAAGTAGGAACTTTGGCTCGGTTTTTGCATTTTATTTGTGAAGTGAGTGGTTATTAACTTTCTACATTTCCTTTGGTACCACCATGATCATATGACATCATAATGACATCTCTTAGATTTGTAGTATATCGACAAATGTCTCATTGCATCCAGTAATTTGCTAAACAAGCTCTATTTTCATGTCTAGTATGACTTGGCACGGTGTTTGCTTTTTATTCACTTCAGGCGTACGTTGATCATTAACTCATGGAGTGCTGCCATATTGGAAATTTGAATACAAGTTGCATTTTATTGCAGTTTACCAAGTAGAAAGTTTGAAATTCCAACATTTATGATTAAAATGCGACTTGCAGATTGTTGGAAATTGGTTGTTCTAAATGGCACAAAATTAGCAGCATTGTTGTCTTGAGATGTGTAAAGATTCCAACTGAAGGCGAGCATAGTATGAACCCAAGTGCAGTTTATTTACAAACGTGACATCCAAAATCCAAACATAATCCAAACAGACGAAGACTTGACTTGAAACAGACTTGAC
>JAFVLL020021988.1:0-30515 GCA_021397915.2 Tor tambroides
GAAAAATACGTCAAAGATGACCACGAACTCTTCAGCAGCTGGAAACCTATATCAAGCAAGAATGGGACCAAATTCCAACACCAAAACTCCAGAAACTCATAACCTCGATGCCCAGACGTGTTCAAAATATTTTGAAAAGAGGAGATGCTACACCATGGTAAACATGCCTCCGTCCCAACTATTTTGAGACCTGTAGCAGGCATCAAATTTGAAATGAGCTCACTTTGTGCATAAAATTGTAAAATTTCTCAGTTTAAACATTTGTTATGTTATCTATGTTCTATTGTGAATAAAATATTGGCTCATGTGATTTGAAATTCTTTGTTTTCATTTTATTCAAATTTAAAAAACGTCCCAACATCTCCGGATTTCGGGTTGTATTTTGAGTTGCAAATTTTAGTTATTGCAACAGATTATGTTAGTTCAATGAACTAACACTTTCCAATGTAAAGTGTAATACTGATGTAAAGTGTAATGTACAATGTAAAGTGTAATACTAACATGCTTGCCAAGAATTTCATAAAATGCTTTGATTCTGATTATGCTTATCACTATGAATGTAACAACACTGTTAACTTTTAATTAAAATTCCATAAATTTATATAGTTGGAATGATTTTATCCATTTGTTTAACATTAACAGCAATAATCCACATATGCATTGCACTATTGTAACATTGTTCTGGAAAAATGCATTGTTTAAACAGTAAATGATTCATATAAAGAACATAAACATGATTTTGATTTCCATTTGACATGACCAGCTTTGTGTTCCCCTTATAAAGGTTTGGAACATCCTTGTCCCAGTCATGGGTCAATGAGATTCAGTTTCCTCAAGTTCCTTCAGGCAGGCTATGCACGTCCTGGCATCGCCTCCACAATCTTAAGTTTCCAGTGCCTGGTTGAACTGAACTCCAAACCTTTTGATTAGAATTTCTGATCATTAACTACTAGACTGCGACAACAGAGAATTAGTCTTTGTGATGGCAAACTCAAGGCCCTTATGTGAGACGAGATGAGCCAGAAGATGCACAAGATATTACTCTGTCCTTATCTCAACTAAGAAATCACTCAAATAAAGGTGCTAGGAGCTCCACAGCAGCAGGACATCTTCTGTTTGTTCTTTTGTGGTGCTTATCAGCATTATTTAGGGCTCATAAATATAACACAGTATAAGGAAATATATGGAGCTCCTAAAATTTATGGCAGGAGGCAAACATGCATGCCCGTTTCTCACAAAGTAATGGATGCAAACAGCCCTAATGTACTGACACCATTTTGAGAGAATAGCTTTTATGATGGAAAATAAAACAGATGTGTCATTATCTCTGCTGCTCTGGCTTATTTTTAACATGCAGTTGTCATTTTATTGATATTTGCTGCAGCCTTATTGTGAATTTTAGCCAGTGCGTTGGCTTGAACCTTGCCAACTTGATCAGTTCTTACCCAGAATGCCCGGTGGTTTATCTGGAGTCCTGAAATACCCAGTAAGTTAGACATTCAATATGGTTTGTTGGCTTCTTGGGTCTTTGGCACTCTGATGCAACTCATCGGGTGACTGGCTAGCTTACTGTGGCTAAGCTTCCAGCCCAACCAGATGCAGAGCTTCAATTCCAGCAGCAATGATGGGCAATCCACAGGACTTCTACCCACTGTTATCTCTCCTGCACAACCAGATGTGTCTGAATATTCATTAAGGCCAGAAGATTATAATTCTTATCTCCAGACCTCTGAAACCTGCCCATGGCCCTCTAAGGCTTTCATTTCATTGGTTGCACGTGACCAAATCACTCAATCTGTTTTAGTAGCTCATTTCCTCTTTGCAATGATAAGCTATTTGATTTACTGTTTTTTTTTTCAATAGGGAAAAGTTTAATATGTTCTGTGTTTATTGACCATGGATGCTTGATTTTGTTCTCAGTTCTTTTGTTTGGTATTGCTAAATGTTTTAAGGTCTTATCTGAAGTAGCATATGAAAATCATTTGCAATGCCATTGTTGTTTGGAATTTTTTGAAGGGTGGCTAATGGTTTGACAGTTTTAGATGCAGGGCTCCAGACAAAAGAAATGATGAAGGAGCCATTGGCTCCTAAAGAATGAAACAATTAGGAGCCAAATGGAATTTTTTGTTTGTAAATTACAGAATTGCTCAATAAAAATGGTTGTCCAGTGTGTATAGCTCCTTACTTTTAACAACAGAGGCCATGAGGGATGCTTTAGTGAATAAACTATTATAATTTAAAGGGATAGTGCACCCAAAAATGAAAACGTTAAGATATTTTTGTTCAAATTCAAGGGCTTTCTGACCCTGCATAGACAGCAACACAACTGACACGTTCAAGACCCAGAAAGGTAGTAAGAGCATCATTAAAATAGTCCATATGTATTCTCTTCCAGTCTGTCTGCCACCATTCACAAGAGTACCACTACGCTATTTTAATGATGTCCTAACTACATTTCCTTGAACCTGTCAGTTGTCTATGCAAGGTCAGTAAGCTCGCAAATTAAACCAAAATATCAAAAGGTCTTATGTGTTTGGAATGACATGAGAGTGAGTAATTTATGTCACAATTTTCATATTTGGGTGAACTAACCCTTAAGTAATGTATTTGTGCTGTGTAAACATCACGCTGTTTTGTAAGAATATTTCTGCCTGTTACAAAAAAAAATGTTACATTAATGATGGTTATCCAACATGTCATCCAAAATGTAATTCAAAAAAAAGTTTCTCTTACAGTGAATTTTACCTTAAAACTGCACTTAATATGATAGACAGTAACCTTTATTATGATTATTTTTCTTTTGCCTTTGTTTTTTTTTTAGAATTCCATTCATTTATTACAACAAAACTCAATTGTGAATATGTATCTTTACTTACAAATTGTGATATGAACAACCAGTCACAAACCTGAAGTATACATCACGCTAATGGTTCCTGGTTTATTTCAAATGGTATTTTTCTCCAAAATTACTCTCAGTTCAGTGAAGGAGTCAGATGAGATTGGTTCTGAAGTGTACCACTCACTCAAATGAATTTTTTCATGAATCATTTTGACTGACTCATAAGAAAGAACCAGTTCACAAGAGTCATTTGTTCTTGACTCTAGAGTTATGAACAAATTATATGAAAGCACACAAATTTTAGTTCAACTGTCATCAGTGGCTCTTAGATTTTAAACTGTCACATATTTTTATTACTTGTCGCTTATTGTGGCTGTTTTAGTCAAAGTCTGGAGCCCTGAGATAAATATGAACGACTACAGCTCTGAAGAAACAACACAATACTGTTGATAACAGGACAGTATGAGACCCTGTGTGTAACTGTGAGAGAGCAGATGCCCCTGGCCCAAGCTCTTCTTCAGATCTGAGGGATGTTAAATGCACCAGCACTTGCTCTGCTGAACCAAGTAATTTTGTGTCAGCAGGAGAGCGAGCGAGAGTGTGCTCCCCGGGTGCTGCTTTTCCACAGCAGTGAATGAACAAATTACTGCCTTCACAACCAAAGCACTGCTCTGTGGTCGCCCCCAGTCCTTCTTCCCTCTCCTACTGGAGGCAGAGGGAGATTAATTCTAGGGTGTCTTTTGCCCACTGTTGATGAAATTGAGGCCTCGGATGAGGCAAAAGGACTTCTATTGGGAGAAATGGGAGCAGATGGTCAGATGCCTGTGATCTGCCCCTTTTTTTCCTCTATTTAACTAAAGGGGAAGCAAGCATCGTTGACTGCACACAATGAAGAATTTTAGGACAGACTTAAAAGGATCCACGTGTGCTTCACATGTTCAATTAAATTCTGCAATCTCTGGCTACGTTCACATGGTCAGTGTTTGGGATGGCAACCGTATTTACTAACAGGTGTGACTTTCAAATTCTGTTTATACAACAGCAACTCGAATACAGTCTGTATGGATGAATAACCGAGTCCGAGGCCAATTTTCTTCCAAAACCAACATAATTAGTAATCGTAGGTATTCATATGTAAAAAATAATGTTTTACATTTTACATATCAGCAACTTTTGAGATGTCAAATCTTTTCAAATCATTCAGCTTATAGAATTAAGGAAGTTAATAAAATATTAAATTCAAGTAATTAATAGGTTGATTTTATTGTATTTATTGGATCATTTTTTATTTAATGTTATATATTACATTTGAAGATGTTACTTACAGTACACTACCCTTTAAAAGTTTGAGGCAGTAATGTTTTTGAATAAGTCCACCACGGCTGCGCTTGTACGTATCTGTATTTAGCAAACAGGTCATACTCCACTGCGTGTGGATGTAGTCTCTCTCTGTATCTCTCTCTCCACCATCCTTTCTCCCTTTCTCCTCCTCTTTTTCACTCGCTCTCAATCTCCATTCCAGAGAGGCGAAGCCATAAATTCTAATTACAACAAAGTTGTAACAAGCCTCATTTCATTGCATGTGTTGTGGTTTCAAGGCTCAACCAGATACTTTCCTGTATTGAATTGGCTTGGCACGATGTTTAATTCTCCCTATTTAAGCATACATGCCACCCAAAAAGCCTGGTTTTCAATTACACCATGTACAGTATATCAGCAGTGGCCATTCTCTCTCCATTGTAGTTTCATGGCAAGCACTGGTGCTCACGGTGCCTAATGGATTCCTAAGGCGATCATGTTTTCAGCCAAAGCACCTTGAATAATTAACCGTTCTGGTAGATGAGCCTCCTTGGGTTTCACGGCTGATTCGGATTACCACGATACATGCACACGCACGCACACGTTCACAACATCAACCCGCTTTATCTGCACCATCACAACAGCTCCATCCTCGCTGGCACACTGCAGGGTGTTACATCTTAGCTGGGAAGATGCCCACAACTGGTGTGAAATTTTACACTTCCATATCCAACGAGTGATGATTTTTGTTTTTCTGACAGAATTTTCTCTACACGGCACTCTTCTGTTACACAGTCTCCTCACTCCTTAAATTAAACATTTGGGCTCGGATAGAGACTACTGGTGATCCTTGCAAACTCCAAAACAGGGAAATGTGTGATGCTAAATCAAATTCTTATGACTATGATGTAGATTTTTCATCTGTTTGCTGAGACTAGTTGAGTCATTCTCTGGCTTGTCTAAAAAGAATTAGTCAGTCCTTTTTATTACGTTTATAAAAAAATTTATACAATAGAACTAAAAGCTAATAAAAATGTTGCTTCTGATCATCCTATAATAAAAATAAATTACATATTTTATTATTTTAAAAAACAGCAATAAAAAGGAACATTTTCTTTAAATGAAAATGTTACGTATTTTTAGTTCCCTTTATCAAGTGAAGATTTATTGAACTTTTTTGGGTTGCAAATCCCATTTGCACTGTATCATATTTTTGCAGATTGTGTTGCTAGTGAGACACATTTCAATTTTCCACAATACGAGCGATGATATGTCCTCGGGTCACTTATGGCAAATGACATCATGCAGCTAGCTCGTGGCGCATCCGAGTTTTTGTGGCTGGCCACCTGATAGCACTTGGCATGACCTGATGCTACTCATGGTTGTTGGTACATGTTTAATGGGACAGCTTGTTCTTGCTCTGTTACATCTATTTGAACAGTGTTCTGACACACATAAGCGGGAATCTGAACAGCTATACAGACACACACTTTGTTTCCTTAACGTAAAACGGACAGCGAGAACACTTTAAATTACAGTGTCCATATAACAGAAATCACAATTTGCAATGAAAATCCTCTATTGTCACCATATATTGGGCCTCCAAACTTTTACAAATTCTTTATTCTGCAAAACACAAGATATTTTATTAACCATTCAGTGAAAAGCAATGGGGTTTGACATTCTATAGACAAAACACTGAGACATCTTTTTAAAGGGGTCATATGATGCGATTTCAAGTTTTCCTTTCTCTTTGGAGTGTTACAAGCTGTTTGTGCATAGATAAGATCCCTGAAGTTGCAAAGACTAAAGTCTCAAAACCAAAGAGATATTCTTTATAAAAGTTAAGACTCTGCCACGCCCCCCTAAAACGGCTCATTCAAACACGCCCCACATCTCTACGTCACGATGTGGGGAGATTTTCATAACACCACCCAAACGTACACGCAGTGAAAGAGGGGGAACTATTATTCTGGCTGTAGTATTGTTGCTGCCGCCGGCGCCATGTCCTGGAGACACTGTTTCATTATGAAAGAGAAACTACTTTGTTTGGGCTTCCAAAAGAGGACACAACTAGAAATCAGTGGTTAAGTTGTATTTACAACACTGTTCCAGAACAGTACAACGCAAATATTCAGATGTGTGCAGCACATTTTACGGAGGACTATTTCCTGAACTTGGAAGCTACAATGTTGGCTTGCACAAAGGCTGTTTCTATAAAGTGAGGCAATTCCAACTTTGTAAGGACAGTCTGACTCACAGCCTGTAAGTACATTACTGCCTCTGACGATTCAAACGCGAGTTTTGAGCAGTGTAGAGTAGTGCTTGTTGTTTGTCGTTTCTCCGATCACAAATGCAGACATGGTAATGTTTACGCTGCGCGATGCAACGTGACGTGTAAAAAGACAGTGTAAGTCATTATAATCAGTAATTATGTCTCCACTGGATGCAAAAAATGCCTCGTTTGTAATGGGTTTTATTGTTTTTGCGTGGTCACGCCGTGAAACGCCATCACAATACAGTGAGGGGCGTAACATTTCCGTCTCACGCTTGAGGTATTCGGTCAATCACAATGCACTGGGCAGTTGGCCAATCAGAGCACGCCTCGCTTCTCAGAACGATGAGCTTTGTAAAAATCAGCTCGTTTCAGAAAAGCATGGCTTAGAGGAGCAACGATAATGTACAGTATGTGGAAAATAATGTGTTTTTTGAACTTTAAACCACATAAACACATTGCATTACACTAAATACACAAAATAATGTTCTTTTTAGCAACATCCTATGACTCCTTTAAAACTTCTTCTGTGTTCCATGGAAGAAAGAAGGTCATACAAATTTGAAACAAAATAAGGGTGAGTAAACAATTACAGAATATTCAGAATATCCATTTCACATTTATTGTTTGTAGGGCCCTATAAAATCCCAAATTCCGTTTTTTCCATTTTAATTTTTCTGGATTCAGTTTCTTTCCATTTTCATTTTTCTACACTGTTTTAATGGTTAAATTAAATTGTACTAATCAAAAAACATGTCTAATTAATTGAAATCATGAAACTTACACAATTTAGCAGTAATTTCTTAAAAGTTTAACAAAAATTAAATGTTTAAGGCCCTATGAAATACTTTTTTTCTCAAATTCAGTTTTATTTTTACCAAATTCTGTTTTCCTTTATTTTTTTGGATTCCATTTTAATGGTTTCATTGAATTTTGATAATAATCAAAATCAGAATTTTATGTAAAAATTAATTTATTGTAAAAATTAATTTATTGTTATTTTCTTTATTTCTTTATTTTTCAGAAATACTGTGTTGTGTATTTACATTTTTTCTGGCAAATAAATTCTGGTTTTTTTTTTTTTTTTTTTTTTTGGTAAATATTCCTTAACAATAACATTTCAATAATAGTTGTATTAGTAGTAGTACTACTACTATCATTACATTAAGTAATATATTTCTGTCACCGTTTATTCAAGTTAAACCAAACTTTTATTTTGATGGGTTGCTGTGAAGTTTCTTTGTGTTTAGTATGATATGACATTAGTTTTTTTTTTTTTTTTTTTTTTTAGTTTTTCAACTGTAATGGTCAAATGCTCATGAAGTGACTTACAAAGTGCATTTTTAAAAAGTGCAATTAAGTTGTCAAGAAACAGTCAAGAAAATGTATTCTTTTAAGTGTACTTAAGTGGCTTTTAATTTTATAGTAATAGGCTATTATATTATCTGCAAAAAAATAAAAATAAAAAAATGAATTTTTGAACTTAAAGGGGTCATCGGATGCCCATTTTCCACAAGTTGATATGATTCTTTAGGGTCTTAATGAAAAGTCTATAACATACTTTGGTTAAAATTTCTCAATGGTAGTGTAAAAAAACACCTTTTTTACCCTGTTAAAATCAGCTCTGTTTTCATCAAGCTGTTATTTAGTCCATGTTGCTTTAAATGCTAATGAGCTCTGCTGACCCCGCCCATCTCTTCCGTGGAGTGACGAGCAGACTGTAAACTTCAGCTGCGAAACTGGCTAACTAGCACATTATTAGGAAAGGCGATTTGCAGAGATTCATAAAAACCCTTATACTCACTTCTTCTGTAGATGAAGCTGGATCACGAATGATTCGAGCGAACATAGACGCATTTAGGCAGATCGGGGATCGGCACATTCCCTTCAAAACGAAAGCAACGTTAATCCTCTGCGTCTTCAGCGGCTCAGATGTAGGGAGTAAATGACTGCTGCTATATTCATTATTACATCCAACACCTAAACACTTCAATCACTTAATCAGAGACATTCTTGTCTTCCCCTGCACCGGAGTTGACACAATGGCAGACTGATGACAGCTCACTCAGGACGGGTCAAAGGTAAGACGGTCTTGTAAACAAACTATCGTGGGAGTGGCCTGTACAGAACTACGTCATTCTGACAGGAATCTCAGAACAGCCTGATTTGAGAAAGGGGATTTTAAAACAGGGATTTAAAAAAAAACACTGGGTGGATTTTTATCATTATAGGATGGATGTGTACACACACTTCCAACACACATTTATGTTCAAACAACTTGTAAAGTGAATTTTGCATCCGATGACCCCTTAAAAAAAAAGTTATCCACATGTTTGTACATATACTTTATCATGTATGTCTCCAGCAAACATTTGAATTACAAATATGTGCGTTTATTTTCACATATATTAGCTATTGTTTTATATATATATATATATATATATATATATATATATATATATATATAGCCATATATCAGATTTCTGTATGGGTCTCAGAGCAGTTCCAGAGATTATGTTTATGTATTCATTTACTCATACAGTGAAGCGACAGAGGCTGAAAACACCACAAGCATCACGCACACTTCAGTTTGTGTGTAGTAAACAAAACCGTGCGTCTGCACCATTCATTCACACAGAGACACACAGAACATGCAGGGTCCTATGTTTGTTTATTTGAAATCATAGTGTCCTATGTTTGTATTATTCATAAACTCAATTTCGCCTGCCCAATCATAAAATTAAGGTGATGCAACTTCACTGAAGACTGGCTCTCAGAAAAAAAATCTGCTAGCAAGATGTCTGGAAAGACTTCAAGCAGTTAACAAACAGTAAACCAGAGCTTCCTGCCACTTAAATGACCTTCAGATTCTCATTCAGTTACTTTCCTCCAAATGTATCTATGCCTTTAAAAAGTTTTGAGAGGTATACTGGGAACTAGCATAGCACTATATAAAACTTAAATAGCTACTTAGTTTAAAGTGATCTGCATTGTGAGTTTACCACATCAAAAGCATATGACCAGAGGTTTGAACTTACATTCTCCATTGGTGTTATTTTTATACTCTACCATTTATCATTTTCAGATGTTTTCATTGAGAGGATCAGAACAGTGATGTTATCGATAACTAAAACCAAAACTATTAAAAATTGTTTTTGGTAATTAAAGTAACACTGAAAAATAAATAAAATAAAATAAATTGATTAATTAATTTCAGAAATAAATTTCTAAAACCAAACCAAAACTATTAAAAAATTGTTTTTGGTAATTAAAGTAACACTGAAAAATAAATAAATATAATATAAATAAATTTCTAAAACTAGAAATCTTTCCTGAAAAACTGAAATGATATGAATTTAAGTAATAAAATGAATAAATCCTAAATAGAAATCCTGAATAGAAATATTAAAAAAAAAGTAATAAAAATGACAAAAACACACAACAAAATTACTAAATCCAAAATGAAGTGAAACTGAAAATAAAAATTCAAAATATTCATGAATACTATAATAGTATATATTTGTTTGTGGTAATATAGCATCAGAAACGTTCCATTATGAATGTATATTGTTGTTCTGAACTAGTGTTATTTTAGTATGTATGTATATATATATATATGTATGTATATGTGTGTGTGTGTGTGTGTGTGTGTGCATGTGTGTGACCCTGGACCACAAAACCAGTCTTAAGTCGCTGGGGTATATTTGTAGCAATAGCCAAAAATACATTGTATGGGTCAAAATTATCGATTTTTCTTTTATGCCAAAATTTTTTAAGATATTAAGTAAAGATCATGTTCCATGAAGATATTTTGTAAATTTCCTACCGTAAATATATTAAAACTTAATTTTGATTAGTAATATGCATTGCTAAGAACTTCATTTGGACAACTTTAAAGGCAATTTTCTTAGTATTTGGATTTTTTTGCACCCTCAGATTCCAGATATTCAAATAGTTGTATCTCAGCCAAATATTGTCCTATCTGAACAAACCATACATCAATGGAAAGCTTATTTATTCAGCTTTCACATGATGCATAAATCTCAATTTCGAAAAATTGACCCTTATGACTGGTTTTGTGGTCCAGGGTCACATATATATATATATATATATACACTATATTGCCAAAAGTATTGGGTCGCCCCCTTCTAATGAACAGGTTTGACTACTTTAGTAATTTCTATGAGTACCAATCTTAATGTTAAAGCATATGATGATATTCTAGGAAATTGTGTGCTTCTAATATTATAACAACAGTTTGGACAGGACCCTTTTCTATTCTAACATGACAATGCCTCTGTGTATAAGGCAAGGTTCAAAAAGAAAATTATTGATTATTGATCAAGTCCTAATCCCAGTTTAACACCTCTGGTGTGACTATAAATGCAGACCTTGAGCCAAAAACTTATTATCAAACACCAATGACTTGTACATATGGGTACAGTCATTTTAGACACTTCCAAAACTGTTGCAACAGAGATGGAAATACAATTTTTAAATACATGAATTATGTTCCCATCGTTGTTGCCACAGATTTGGAAGTGCATTTTTCTGTTCTAAAGAAGGGGGTGTCCCAATACTTTTGTCTATATAGTGTATGTACAAGTCACTTGGTTTTATGCAAACCAGTCAAGTTCTTCCACACTGACTGAATCAATAATTTTCTTTTTGAACCTTGCCTTATACACAGAGGCATTGTCATGTTAGAATAGAAAAGGGTCCTGTCCAAACTGTTGCTATAATATTAGAAGCACACAATTTCCTAGAACATCATTATATGCTTTAACATTAAGATTTGTACTCATAGAAATTACTAAAGTAGTCAAACCTGTTCATTAGAAGGGGGCGACCCAATACTTTTGGCAATATAGTGTACATACACACATACATACATACATACATATATATATATATATATATATATATATATATATATATATATACTAAAATAACACTAGTTCAGAACACCAGTATACATTCATAATGGAATGTTTCTGATGCTATATTACCACAACCCTTGATCTTTAAAGATGTTTTTATAGTAATAATAGATCCAATCATGGTCCTCATCTTCCAGCACCGTCTCCAAACCCTTTAATCTGAACATCTAACATCTTTTTAAAAGAAATCACATCAAAAGAGTATAAGATGCGATGATTAATGAGCCAGGTTTCCAAATCTAATTTCCAGGTTTCAGGATCCATTAGATGGACCAAGCTTTTAGGTAATAATGCACTATAGCATTGTTGTGCCAAATGGCAACAGAGGGTGGAAATTTCAGTTGGACAAATGAAATTATCTCCAACATGGCAAGCATGGCGTGTCCCCTTTAGAAAGGAGGACAGTTTGGCTCACTGTTTCAGTTTATTTATTCATGTTTTGTTTTCTGCTCCAAGCTCATCACTGACATCAATGATGCAATCTGGCCGGGGAAAGCCTGCCTTGGTAAAAAGCCCCAAACACAATGGACTGCACTGCATGAGCGAGAATGAGACATTTGGGCCAGAACTGAACGATGAGATACGGCTCATCCTCATATGCTACATTTGCAAAGTAGCCGAGATAAGCTACTCAAGAGATAACAAAACCAAAACATGACAGAAGGGCACAGATTTGCTACATGATAATTTGTATGACTATCCCAGGCCACCCAACATGTTCTTCAGCAGAAATGGATTTTCAGGAAACTGAAACTGCATTCGATAATATAGTATGGAATCATGCATGCAGCGTCATGTCAGTTACTCATACTATAACAGTAAAACAAGCCTGCATACGAGTTATTCTGAAATCGGAATGAGCTTGGAAAATATTCATTTTGAAACAGCCACGGTGACAACAATGACAACAACAGGAACACAGCCTCCCTCTAACGCAAGCTGGTTTCCTGATGTTTGAGTGTTTCCTGTTGCTCCACGCGAAGATTTCTCAGGGACCACGGGATGGGAGGGGTTTTGGGAACGCAGGCTGTACAGGGTTCATCACAGCAGCCTACTTTAGTCATCAAAGGGGCAAAAAGTGCCAAGGCTCAATCAATATGAACCGCCAGAGGGGAGAGCCACAAATAACAGTCAGGGCTGAGGCAATCCGAGGGCCTGGGTCTTTGCTAAAGGAACTGTGGAGATAGAGGGGCCAGACTAATGGAGAACAGAATTAGAGCTTTTAAGAGCCTTTGTAAAGTGATGATGACCAGTGAGACTGAAAGGCACTGATGACTGATCGCTGGGTCATTAAAGACCCTGCTTGTTTTCAAACCCCAGCTCTAATCGTACAATAATACACACTGCAGACAGCAAGCTGCCTTATTTCTCAATGTGAGAAAAATGTGAACCCAGTGTGACCATGTTCACCTCAGAAGCATCTCAGTGAATGACTTTCGGTAAACTTGCTGCTGTTTTACAATAGCAGTGAATTATTTATATAACAACAATAATAATTTATATATAATTCTAAGAAGAATTTATTATAATATATATAAAATGTATCTATATATCATTAATAATATTAAATATTCTAAATTTTTGGCATATAATATTATTTTATAAACATTTATTATATAACATTTATTTTTACATGTATTATTATTATTATTATTATTATTATTTAAATATTGGATAGAAAATCAAATGTTTTAAAAATAAATAAATAATGATGTTTAAAAATATCATTCATAATTTATTTTAATAATTATTTAAAATTTCTTTTTACATTTTTATTATTATTATTATTATTATCATCATTATTATAGTAGTATCAGCTGAATATTTAATTAAAATCAAATGGTTTTAAATTTGTAAGGGCTAAAAATGCAAATATATGATCAGATAAATAATTACATACATACATCCATACATACATAAAGTGACAAGCGACAGTGTCTTGAAACTTGCACTCACACTGGCCCTGGGCCAGGAGGCAGTCCTTTTAGTAATGAACTCCATGATTCATATTCAGCCTCTATGGATCTCTCTTTCTTTTTCTTACAGTCTGTGTTATATCAAGACTATATGTGAAGAGATAAATGTGCAAATGATCTGCTCAAAATTAAATTTTCCTTCTGCCTTAACTTCTCCATGGCAGATACATGAAGCTCGTGTAAAATTACATGAGCAATCACAGACTATCGTCCATAATTGCCAGCAAGCAATATATACATTGTCATTCAATCCCTGATTACTCGCAGGTTTCCAAACATAAGGAGGACGTGTGAATTGGCTGGCAGAGAAATTGCTTTGACGTTTTATTCCTGTGTCGCAGTGGATTTCTGCACATATCTAAAAATGATTAAACGCGCTTCTGGGGCGCTAGCATTAGTTAAAAAAACACAAGGGAGAGGGCCAAGGCTTATCGGTGCTATGAGTGGCCCTGTTAATTCACTACAAATTAGCCCTGGCGTGTGCAGTGAAATAATCAGACGCTTGTTTGTTTGGTCAGGCTGCTGAGGGCCTTTATCTGACGTCTGAGCCTCTGTTCACGCTGAAACTCTCGTCTGAAATTAAACAGCCGTTTGCCAGGAAACGCCCTCATGGCTGTTGAAAACTACCAACCCCGACTTGGCACTTGAGTGCAAGTGCCATTCAGCATCTGGTGCATGGGCTTAGTTAGGTAACTTGAGACCCTTCAACCCATCAAATTCATCCCCTTGTTTCTAATGGAGATGGAAGGAGAGCTTTGGCCAGACGTACACCTGAGAGTAATTTTTCACCTTAGTCTTCTGACTTTTTTTCACTACAAATGGGTTTCTCTGAGTGAGGATATAATTGTGTAATATGTCCTGATCTTTGAGTCACTGGACTCCACGGTGCACGCTAAGGCCAAAAACCACAAGTGCAATATCATGACATAATTCCGAGTAATAACGTTATATTTACATTCATCTAAAACAGGATGAGGTCATTATCGCAAATGTAACAGAACAGAATGGATTTCATTTTCACGGTGCCAGTAGATTTTCATCTCTATGCCAATGAATGTGTGCCTGAATATGTTTTGATGAAAACCGTCCCTTTATGACCCACTCAGTTTTATTTTATTGTCCTGGTTTTCACTTTATGAGGGGAGTGGATTTCAGCACAGCTGATTTGTCATTGTTTTTTGCGCTAAGAGCTATAAATCCATATTCATTAACTTCATAAATCTATTATAAAAAAAATCCAAAAGTGCCTATTGCTACAGTTTAAATGATTTATAGGATGTGAATGCAATCAGATCTAACATTTTTGTGTAAATATACTGTTAGCAAAGGGTAACATACAAAGCAAACACAGTGAAAGATGCATACAAACACTACATTAACAAAAATATCTCCAAAAAAGCATTATTTTCCACACATTAGGACTCCAAAAATCTTGTTTTCTCTGATATACAGTATATGTGTGTGTAATATATATTGTGTGTATGTATATAGATGTAGATCATATCAGAATTTTTATACCAAGTCTGAGTACATTTACTCAATGTTTTTTTCATTAACTAATTGGCCTCAAGTACTTCCTGTCACTCATTCCAACCTCTCAAATGTCTATATTCCCCAGGATACAGAAACCGTTAAAGGGTTAAACGTGCTTGCCAAACTATGCTTAATGCAATATTTATCAGTCAGACAAAATGCCATTAAATTGTAAATTGAAAGAGTAGTTAATTAAGCTCCTCAGGTTCCCATGGATGGGAATTCACTCTCTCAGTATGTGGAGTATTGGCCCACAGACGTAGTTTAGTGCCTTTTAGGGCCTAATCTGTCATTATGGCCTGGAAGAACAATGGTGAAACAGAGCTGTGCCACATTAAATGTGTCCCCTGTGTGTTTAACTGCAGTGACTGAACAGCACGACAACTAACCATCAGAGAACACGCCACAGGTCTCAATCACTCCCCAACATTGTTATGACCATGAATGCCCCTCTCACACAATGCCGTTATATTGCCATGAGGAAGAAAGCCTGGGGAAAGAAACAAGAAGAAACATAAGTGAAAAAGCAGTCCACGCTGGTGCTGAACCTCGTGTGAACCCCGCACAGCTTCACGGGACACATAAACAACTCAGCTTGCCATCGTGGAGCTTGGGACATGTGGCCAACATGCTTGTGTAAACAAAGACTTACTGCTCTTGTTTGCTTATTACATCTGTCCGTCGCCGTTCTCAACTCGCTGTTTACATTGTTGCAGTGTTGAAAAAGTTTGGTGACAGCAGACACTTGAAATTGAAATTCACTCATTCAAAGGTTGTGACCCCAGCGTTGGCGGATTTGTGCAATCAACAAATCAGAAAATCTGTCACCGTACAACAGAACAAACTGGAGCTGAACACATTGCATATTCACACACTTAAACATAAGCTAGCAACCCCAGAGGAGCAAAGACACAACAGCCACTGAAGCGTTCAAGTTGTACAGCTCAGCAAAGGAAACTTGGCACACACAATGAGTCAGCAGTAGACCGGAGCTGCATCTCAGAGTTTGAGCTCTCTGATCCCTGTACTGGATTCTGCTTCTCTTGTTTCTCTGTATCCACCAGCATAGCCAACAGCACAAAGCAGGTGGCATTACAATAAGATAACATTCAATAAAAATATATATACATTGTCTTCTATCATGAGCAAATTTGCAAATATCAATATGAACGTGTTTAAAAATAATATTTTAGATTGAATATTTAAACCTAACCTTATATTTTAAATTGTATATTCTGATATGTATATGTATGTGTATGTATATATATATATATATATATATATATATAGCCACTGTATATATACCACTATGAAATATTGTCTTAAAATAAAAAATTAAAAAACAATACAATAAATTACAAATATGTTTAAAAATATATACAATTAAAAAAAAATATTCTAAAAGGAATATGACAAAATGCCTAAAAATAAATAAATACTTAATATTATAGTTTTCCTATTTGAGAATTTTTAATTAATTCTTATTAGGTTTTTCAGTTATTTCAAGCCTTTTTTTTACTTTTTGACTGATAATTTATAATTCATTGATTTTAAAATATTAATTTTTCTGATTGATTGATTATTTACTTATTTTTAAATTTATTCTTATTTTCTAATGTCTCCACTCATTTTTCCTGTAGTCCAGGATTACAGTGGTGGGATTAAGCACAACCTATCCATAGAAATGTGTGGCCATTAAATGCAATTAGATTACAGACTAACATTTGCTGGAGGAGTTTTAATGGTGACTCTGGCCCTCGGCGAAGGGCAGGTTTGATAGGGGTATCAAATTAATTCAGTTCATTGGCTTTAGAGAAGAGTTAAGATGGATTACAGATACAGGAGCATTGCCAGTACTGTGGTTAAAAGCTAACTGTGTTTTTGAACATCATGCAGTCAACCTCCAAACTTAGAATTTTATTTATTTATTTCCCACAACATGTTTTCTTATTTGGGAAAATGAGCCTCAGACATGCACAAAAACACATTTATATTTTTCCTGTGCAAGTGTTTGAAGTTAACAAAATGATATATTACACATTTACATTCTTGTGAATAATATCTCTCATATAATCCTTTATTTAATATATTTAATAGGTTTCAAATGGCTAAAGTAGCCTGTTGTTTTGCCAAAGGAATAGACTAGTAAGTAGTATGGTGAGAACCAGAAGGGCATAAGTGACATTTTTGGTGAAATGGATATATATATATATATATATATATATATATATATATATATATCTCAAATGAAAGCTCTTTATGAGCGCTTTCTACTGGCAAAAGTACTGTCATCCATGAGTGTACAAATTTTTATTATAAACAACTGAAATCAGTGCACAAAGTCAGATCAAACTATGTTCAATTTTTGTGTAAAGCTGTAAGTCCTGTAAAGTTGGTGAAATGTCACTTACGCCTTTCTGGTTCTCACCCCTCGACATGTTTAGTGTGCCACAACACTGAATACACAATATGAGGTATGGCAGTTCAGAGAGCTTTAATAGTAACATCAAAATTGGGAAATTACTCTACAGCATTACATCTTATTTGGAAAAACCGACAGAAAGCTGAGCCTTTGGATCTGATCTGAAAACACATTGGTTGTATACAGATCTTGCTATGGTGTGATGTCCTCATCAAGGCTTGTGTCTTATTGGACTCAGGTGGAAACAGATGTAATATAATTGACTAACCTTAAAATTTCCCTGCAAACGGATACAGCTGCATGCCAGGCTCAGCATGCACATGCACTCTGTCAGCCTGAGTTACGTCCAAAATTTTAAAAGTCTTTTCTATTGTTAAATGAGCACCTGGTTTCCATCCATCTCTTAGAAGAACTTTCAATAGATGAGAAAAAAAACGAACCAATAAGCTGCTCCCCATGCTAGAGGCAGAGTGTAAATCAAAGTTACATGTCTTGGGTGAAATAATGTATGTTTTCAGAATGGTAACCATAAAACAGTGTTTAACTCTGAATGGCAAGAAGTACTATAATAATTTTTTTCTGTTTGTGTGAGCTTATGTAATGTAAAATTCAATGACAGCGTTAGATTATCTCTCAATAGACAAGTTCACTCCAAAAATGGAAGTTATATTATTTACTAACCCTCATGTCATTCTAAACCTGTATGACTTTCTGTGGAACTTCGAAGTGTGTTTGTTCTGCCCTCTTCTCAGTAATGAACGTGAATGTGGACCAGGAGCTTTCAAGCATTATAAAATAGTTAGCCATATTATCATTTTATGTGAGGAAAAGACTGAAAATCTTGCTTGACAGCTGTGGTAAACATTCATATTCACTGTATGGAAAAGAGAAGCTTTGACATTCTATGATAAAAACTGATGATTTATAGAAGACAATATGTGTTTAGAAAGCTATTTAGAGTAAATAATGTCACAAGTGTTATTTTCATGTGACCTATACCTCACTGGATGTGGGTGAAGGTATAAAAATGGGTCAATGTGCTGTATATGGAGCAGTGAAACAGTAGGAGGCAGCTGACTAGACAGTTTTCTTCTAATTCTCTCTATTGTTTGTTTTAGAAACGTTACTTTCACTTTCACAGATGGACCATGAACTAACAACACTGATAAGTGAACCAAACAGAACCAATCATGGTTATAATTTTCTGAACATGCTTGAGCATGTTTTTCTTTAAGGACTCTTTATTGTCTCACTCAGCTTTATCAGCATCTACTTCAGTGGTTTTTGCAGCCTCATATATACAAAGGCAGCTTATCCCAGCATGTTTTACAGTTGAAGCAGCATTTATTCACACTCGAATATCTTGCTTACGGGTCTGTGAACCGTTTTACATCTTTGGCAGCCGTGAGCTGTATTTACGATAAAATAGTGGAAAAATAAACGTCCCACCTCAAAGCTGTCATCACCATCAACAGTCAAAGGCCACAAGGCTGGCACTGCAGCGCAGACAGACACAAGGACAAACAGAGGGAACGACTTTGCAGGTGTCACACGATCACTTCTGATGGCTGTTTTTCCACATGTTGCTCGGTCTACACGAGATATATGCCTTCTGTCTTAATTGTCATACAGACAGAAAAGGCTTTCCGAAAGAATCTTGTTTGATTTATGCATTAAACATGACAAACTAATGGACCGGCAGTTTAGACACTGTAATATCCTGGATTATTTTTCTTCCATTAATGTTTTATTGAAGCTGGTGCTACATGGCGGAAGTGAGAGTAGGAAACAGTGCTGTAATTGTGCATTGTGGTCTATTTGAATGAAAAAGCGCAACTTCTGCATGCAATTTAGAATTTTTATGATGCAAAATAAATCATTTTAATCTCTATCCCAGCTGCTTTGTAGCATATTTTATGTGTGGTCTAATATAACAGCTAAATATTTAGGGAAATATTTTGCACATTTTCAAAAAGTGTAACCATTTGAGATACAATCAATCAACTAATTATTAGCACACTTTAACAGAATACTGTTTGGGAGCGATAATGCCACTCTGCACACATTAACAGGGTTATTTATGTACCCGCCCTGTCTGATCGCAGCTCTGGACTGCACCTGGTCCCCCTCCACTGGCTCACTAATGCCAGCTTTCCATTGTCCTTCCATTCCATTTGGCCTGTGTTTCTACAGTGCACCTGCATAGTACAGATGGAAACCAACAGAGGCACTGGGTGGCCTTCTCTGCATAAAACCATTTCATAAACATCTCTCATCTGGGCACTGTGGCAATAGGGAGATTAATCCATTTGTAAAGAGAAAAGTGTGACAGACACATACACATACTAATCATGAATGGATTTGATTGAAACACTGAAAAAACAGAGATTAATCATCAGACTGAGAAATCTTGCCAAAAGTAGTGCCAATATGGAATGATAATGGAAGAAATATGCATTTGTCCAATCAAAAAATCTACTCAAGGCAAAAACCACTTTGAAAGTTTTTTTTTTTTTTCTTGTATGTCATTATGAATCTTTTTGGCCTTCTTAATGAACTTACACGCTAATAAAATTGTGTATTTCAGTGCAAAATGTAGGAAAAATGGATGAAAATAACTCAAATGTTTCCCAAAAGTCAACATTTATTAATCTATAAACTCAAATATTTTTTTACAGAAAAAAAACTTGTCAGCTGTGATTGTAATTCTGTAGAAATACAGTAAAATATATTTACAGTACAACCTGTAAATATTACAGTTTAAAACTGTTATTTACAAAAATGGAGTAATTATCAAAGAATGAAAGAAGGAATTATCAAGGCATGCTGCTACTTACATATGCTGATAACTACCATAACAGGTGGTAAAGCGAAACCCACAAGAAGCAGAAAAGTTCATCACAAGTAGTTTTTCCACAAGCTGATGTAAATAATAAGTGTATCATACACAAAAATACAAAACACCATCATGGTAAAACACATGGCACAAAAATAATGCAATACATATTAATAAAATAACATAAGATCTAACATAAACCACTAATGTACTTAAGTGATAACAAAAAATAAATAAATAAATAACAACTATTAAGAAACAGTTATTTAAACAAAATGGGTTTTCATTATAAATTATAATACTTTTTCTTTTGGACTTCTAAAAATTAAATATTACATTTAATAGTATTTTACTGTAAAATTACATTAAATGTAAGGTTTGAACAGTTTTTCTCCATATATAGTAAAGTAACTTGCTGTTAACCAATTTTAACAGCATTTTAATAGTCTTTTACAGTTAAAAGACAGTTACATTTACATTTACCAGTCATTTAGCAGATGCTTTTATCCAAAGCAACTTACAAAATGAGGACAATAGAAGCAATCAAAACCAATTGAGAAGCAATCAAAACAACAATATGCAAGCGCTATGACAAGTCTTGGTTAGCCTAACGCAGTACACATAGCAAGGTTTTTTTTATGAAAGAAAACAAGTAGAATAGAAAAAAAAAACTAGGTTGTTTTTTTTAAGAAAATAAGTAGATAGAAAAAAAGAAAGCTAGTGTTAGAGGGTCAGATACAAAGAAGACTAATAGATACAAAGAAGACAGATAGATAAAATAGAATTAGAATAGAGAGTGCTAGAGTTAGAGGGTCAAATAAAGATGGAAGAGATGTGTTTTTAGCCGTTTCTTGAAGATGGCTAAGGACTCAGCTGCTCGGATTGAGTTGGGCAGGTCATTCCACCAGGAGGGAACAGTTAATGAAAAAGTCTGTGAAAGTGATTTTGTGTCTCTTTGGGATGGTACAATAATGCGTCGTTCACTTGCAGAACGCAAGCTTCTAGAGGGCACATAGGTCTGAAGTACTGAATTTAGGTAAAGGGGTGCAGAGCCAGTGGTGGTTTTGTAGGCAAACATTAATGCCTTGAATTTTATGCGAGCAGCTATTGGTAGCCAGTGCAAATTGATGAACAGAGGTTTGACGTGCGTTCTTTTCGGCTCATTAATGATTAATCTTGTAAAGGCATTTAGGGCTAATTGTAGAGGTTTGATGGAACTGGCTGGAAGACCTGCCAAGAGAGCATTGCAATAGTCCAGTCTGGACAGAACAAGAGCTTGAACAAGGAGTTGTGTTGCATGTTCCGAAAGAAAGGGCCTGATCTTCCTAATATTGTATAAAGCAAATCTGCAAGACCGAGCAGTTTTAGCAATGTGGTCTGAGAAATTCAGCTTATCATCAATCACAATTCCAAGGTTGCTGGCTGTTTTTGAAGGAGTTATGGTTCATGAGCCTAACTGGAAGGTGAAATTGTGATGAAGTGATGGGTTTGTTGAAACCACCAGCAGTTCTGTCTTAGCCAGGCTGAGTTGAAGGTGATGGTCCTTCATCCAACAAGAAATGTCTGTTAGACAAGCTGAGATGCGAGCAGCTATCGTTGGATCATCAGGATGGAATGAGAGGCAGAGAGTGTCATCAGCATAGCAGTGATATGAAAAGCCATGTTTCGGAATGACAGAACCTAGTGATGCCATGTAGACAGAGAAGAGAAGTGGTCCAAGAACTGAGCCCTGAGGCACCCCAGTAGCTAGATGTTGCGACTTGGATACCTCATCTCTCCAAGATACCTTGAAGGACCAATTTGAGAGGTAAGACTCAAACCACTGGAGTGCGGTTCCTGAGATGCCCTTTCCCAATAGGGTTGACAGGAGGATCTGGTGGTTGACCGTATCAAAAGCAGCGGACAGATCCAGCAAGATAAGTAATGATAGACTTGGAAGCCGCTCTTGCAAGTCTTAGGGCTTCAACAACTGAGAGCAAGGCAGGTTCGGTCAAGTGTCCACTTCTGAAGCCAGATTAGTTGCTGTCCAGGAGGTTGTTCTGTGTGAGAAAGGCAGAGACTTGGTTGAACACAACTCGTTCAAGTGTTTTTGCAATGAAAGGTAGAAGGAAAGTAGTAGTTCCCTAAAAGAGTTGGGTTAAGAGTGGGTTTCTTAAGAAGTGGGGTTATACGAGCCTGTTTAAATGTGTGAAGGGATGTGTTAACGATGTGAGTGAGTGTAGATACAACTGCAGGAGAAATGGCTTGAAGGAGATTAGATGGAATAGGATCAAGCGGACAAGTAGTAGGATGACTGGAATGGATGAGTTTAGAGACTTCTGCCTCAGTGAGTGGAGAGAAGGATGTGAACAAGTGTATGTTTGTTGGTAAGATGTGTTTGACCGTTTGTGGTATGGAGAATTGTGCTGTGAGGTTTGTAATTTTATAAATGAAGAATGTGGCAAAGTCGTCAGCTGTTAGAGTTGATGAAGAAGGGGGAGGAGGAGGGCAAAGGAGGGAGGAAAATGTTTTAAAGAGCATGCGAGAGTTAGGCGAATTGTTAATTTTGTCGTGATAGTATGTCCTTTTTGGAGACATTAGCAGAGAAGTCAGAGAGGAGTGATCGATATAAATTAAGGTCAGTAGGATTTTGTGATTTGCGCCATACCCTTTCTGCAGCCCTGAGCTTAGAACGATGTTCACGGAGAACATAAGTTATTAATTTTTACATATTTTACGTATATTATAACTATTTTACTTCCTCTAATCAACCTCTTAATTTTAATAATTTATTTATATAGTTTAAAAAAATAAGTATTGTAAACCTTTTTGGGCTTGTTTTGTCTTTATCGCAGTCACAAAGTATGATGGGTAATAGGAGTACCACACTACTTGTAATTTTTTAAAATTGCATTTTTCAATTGTATTTTTGTTTTATTAATTTCTAAAATTACTTTACATTTTTTAAATATAATTTTAGCTTAAATTCATTTTTATAAGTACTTATTGCTTAAAGACATTTAACTTCAAAATGTTTAAGTACTTTAATATGATTTCCTAGTGCTTTTTTCACCTCTATCACCTCTGTATATTCTTGAAGAACTGCAGAAGGGCGTCCTGAAATGGATCTGTGAGGACCTCAATGAGAGATCCAACACAGGCATGCCCAGAGGCTTCAACTACCACAAACACAGTAATGCAAACAAAAAGATATGAGTATATGCAGTTGTATATGTGCCAAGATATGCAGTCTACATATGAAAAAAAAGCTGCTCTTTTGGCCCATATTTCTGAAGGGTGAGGAACCGCCCCGTGTAACACTGCACAGGGATGACCGACGTCACGTTCCTGTCAGCCACGGGCCAGTACTGCAATACAAAGCCTTCTGTAAGTCTTTTCCTCTCTATTACCACATAAATGTTTGGGTGAAAGCAGTTCTGAGAAAACAAACTGTGCCATATTGAATCTTTTTCTTCATGACAGCCATCCAGATGTGTGGTCAGAAGCATGAGAATTCAAAAAAGGGAGGAAATCATTTACAGGATGGTCTATTTAATGTCATACGCATGTTCAATGTGAAATTGTTACAGTCATAACTAATAGTCTTCAGCGCTGTTCACATTTTAAATATAAATCCCAGGCCAGTTGTGCACCTGATTGCTGATCACTCTCTGGGCTTCAACAAAGCAAAAAACACCCTCTGCTCACATGACCTCATGTGGACCTACTTTCATGTTTTTCTGAGAATGCCATGAGATCTTTAGCCAGTAATAATAGATCCAAGCTGAAAAAGCGTTTTGAATTGATGGTTTTATTGTTCTTGACATTGCACCATACAGAGGAATGCAGGAGAGACTGGTTTACTAATATTAGACAGCAGGATGAAATAGCCTACACTTCTTTGTTTCAACACAAAAACTTTGCAGTCCTGTCAAAATGTAAAATGTTGCGAATGACACGGCTTTCTAATCTGACGCCATTTACAATCTGTTTTTACTAGTATCAAAGGTTCATCCTCTTTTCTTGAAATGTAAGATGATGTTATCTGTATTTATTGTGATTCTCACAACACAACAATAACCAAAAAGTTACATGGTATTTTTTGGACATGCCTCCATGATAATGCAATTTGGACATTTTTGGATATGTAAATCATTCACTAGCATGGTATTACCATTTGATCATTAATGTACTGTGCTACTGTTACAGTACTTTTTTGTAATTTTTTTTTTTTGTGTGTGTGCATGTGTGCACATGCCACCATAATTCCATTCAAAAGTTTAGGGTCGGTAAGATTGTTAAATGTTTTTGAAGTCTCTTATGCTCACCAAGGCTGCATTTAAGCTACATAATTAAATATATATTACCATTCAAAAGTTTGGGATCAGTAAGATTTTTAATGTTTTTTAATAGAGTCTCTTATGCTCATCATGTCTGTATTTATTTGATCAAAAATACAGGGAAAAAAACAGTAATATTGTGAAATATTATTGCAATTTCTTATATTGTTTTCTTATTTTAATATACTTTAAAATATTATTTATATCTGTGACACAGCACTGAATTTTCATCAGCCATTACTCCAGTCTTCAGTGTCACATGATCCTACAGAAATCATTCTAATATGCTGAATTATTATCTGTGTTGAAACTGTTGTGCTACTTAATATTTTTTTGGAAACTGTGATACTTTTTTCTTTGATTCTTTGATGAATAAAAAGTTTTTTTTAAAAAAAATTATTCAAAATAGAGATCTTTTCTAACAATATAAGTCTTTGCTATCACTTTTTAACCATTTAACACATTCTTGCTGAATAAAAGTATTAATTTCTTTAAAAAAAAAACTTTTGAAATAGTAGGGTTATATTATAACACCAAATTTCTCTTTTGAATAAACACTGTTCTTTTTAACTTTTTATTTATCAAAGAATCCTGAAAAAAGTATCACAAGTACCAAAAAATATTAAGCAACACAACTGTTTCCAACATTAATTATAAATCAGCATGTTAGAATGATTTCTTGACACTGAAGACTGGAGTAATGATGCTGTAAATTCAGCTCTGCTGAATTATTTTAAAGTATATTAAATTATATTTTAATGTATATTTAAACTGTTATTTAAAAAAAAAAAAACATTAAAAAATCTTACTAATCACAAACTTTTGAATGACGGTGTGTGTGTGTGTGTGTGTTTATCTATCTATCTATCTATCTATCTATATATATATATATATATATATATATATATATATATATATATATATATACACTGTAAAAAAAAAATCCGTAAAAAACTGGCAGCTGTGGTTGATTTTAGGTTTTACAGTTTTAACTTAAATTTACAGTTAAATACCGTAATTTCATTAACTGTTATAATGTTAATATACCAACCTATTGAAGTACTGAAATCTGTTTTGTACCTTTGAAATACACTGATAACCACCAAATGCAGGTGGTGATGAGAAAGTCACATGATGAACCAAAGCCCATCACTAGCAGCTTTTAAATACTAACATATATAGAAGGTGCACAGTGTCATTCACACAAACACTAAACACCATCATGCTGAGGCTCATTAAACTGAAATATGCAATAAACATTAATTTAACAACATTAGATGTAACATACAACCTTAATAAACATAACTGATAAGAAAAAACTAAGAAACATAGTTATTTCAAAGAAAAAACATCAAATTCAAACAAAATTTGAAATGCAATGCAGGGTAAATTTTACAGGAACTTACCGTTAACGATTTAACAGGTTTTTACTGTAGCATTTTCACAGTTTTTTACCGTTAAAATCACAGTCATTTTTTACAGTGTATATATATATATATATATATAAAATATAAAATATTATTACAGTTTTTTTATTTTTCCATTTCTTAGCTGAATTTTAGCAGCCATTACTCCAGTCTTCAGTGTCAAATAATCCTTCATAATCATTGTAATATTACTATTTAAATCAGCATTTGGTGCAAAAGAAAATGTTTTCAGTGTTAAAAACTGTTGTGCCGCTTAATATTTTTGTGGAAACAGTGATACTTCAAATGAGTAGCATTCATTTGAAATAGAAATCTTGTTTTATATTCACTTTTTAAAAAAATAAAATGCATCATTGAATTAAGTATTAATTTCTTATAAAAAAAAAAAAAATGATGCTAATGGTATAGTATAACTAAACTCAGCAGGTCCATGGGCAATAAAATAGAGGCCTTTCTGGTAGTTCATGCATCTATGTCTGTGGTATTTCTCTACAAGATTCCAAAGAACAACATCTCGTGTTCATCACAGTCCAGTGTACTCAGATCTAGACAAGACTGCACATGCAAGAATACAGAAAATCAGACAAGGTCTTATCTACCCTGTGATTCATAATTGTCCTCGGGGGGATTCAGATGCTACCCAAGGAGCCCCCTAATGCCCCTCTGTTGATTATCTGGAATTTAGCCTTTAAGCAGTACTACAAGGTGTTATACAACTACAATTCAATTACAGAAACAGTGCTGAGAGATGTATTATGAGATAAAACAAAAAGCAGGGGAAAATCAGCCCATCGTGCCCCTTGGGTTATGATGTCTGGAATGAAAAAAAAGGAAACTGCTTGCTGATGTCAAAGAAATAAGGTGAGACTATAACTAGAGCCAGAAACAAAGCTTGGTTTTGCTTTGTTGACAGGCAAGAGCCCTGCTCTATATCGGAGGGCATATCCACTCCCTGTCCCTTGGCAGCTTCACTGCGGACCCACAGAGTTCCTAAGAAAACAAACTAAGTGGCTTTTGCTTTTATGTATAAATTTGTGACACAATGACATCATACCACTCCATTGTGAAGACAGACAGATAGACAGATAGTTATGTTTTTCAAAACCTAGTGAGATACCTAGGAAGCAGCATTTGAAGGTATTAGTCTTGACACAAAAACTCCTAAAATAACTGGTTTTACCAAATTTTTAGGCAAGATGTATCATTTGGGGATGCACCGCAACAGTTAATGAAAAATAAATCAAAGATGACAGAAACTTATTTCATTAAGTACTAAACAGTTCAGTTTAATTAAAAATGTATAACTTGACTAAATATTTTTGTGGAATTTTATTCATATACAGTACAAATGTACCATTAGTTTTAGAACAAAGCAACAGTCATTATATATATATATATATATATACAAAGATGCTCTCATTCTTAAACAAGAGGTTTTGAAACTGAGTTCTTGAAGGCCACAAGAGAATTGGAAAAAGGGGGGAAAATATAATATAATATAATATAATATAATGAAATTCAAAATAAGATAAAATAAAATAAAACAATTATTGAAGTAATAAAATAAATAGTAGGTCTAACAGTACAGTGCTAAATATTTTAAATATTTCCCAAATCTTATTTTACACATTTATTAATTTGTACAGTATAGATCTTTATACATGGTCTTTATATACACAAAAAAAACTGCCTTTTAAATTTTACAATGGGGAACATAAGGATGATCATATTTGAGGGTCCATGGCATTTAAAAGAGTAAAACAAAGCAAATGAATTACAGCATTAAAGGGAAGTAGACTGTTAAAGCACATCTGGAATCTATAATCCATTTTATGTGAAGCAGAGATTGTTTTCATTTTTGTGTTGCACATATTAGTTATATTAGGTATAACTGGCGCTAGAGCCTGAGAGCTAAGTTGCTTTCACAGCCAATCTTTATGTTCAATATAATATATGTAGTGACTGTTTCTCTCTGTGCCCTGGCCAATATCACTCCCTCCCCCATAGGGGATATCCATGGGAACTGTGCCCCTGTTATCGGACCCCCACAAAACGTGGCACTCACAGAAAGGAAATGAGACAGAGGGAAAGGCCAGGTTGGAATGGGGGAAGGGGGTAATGACAGGAAAGCAGCTATTGAACCAGCTTTAAGGCCACAGCATCCTCAGAAACTCATTCACAAAGAGCATGGCTGGTTCGACGCCCATCAGTGTGGCTTTGTCAATGAAGAGACACAGCTGATGGGCTGGATGGAGAAGTCCATGAAGAGTCTATTTTTTCCTGTGGGTGGGGGGGGGCAGGGTTTGTGTGGCAAAACCACAAGAGACAAACACCAGAGAACCGCTGAGACCCAGTCAAAAGGCAATGGTCTCTTAGAAATTAGTGTTGCCTTTGACCCAACCAGACCAAATACCCTCAAGTAACATGAATGATCTGGTTTGGGCCTTCATCTGCAGAAGAGGACCATTAAAGCCTATGCCATTTACTACAACAAAAGTCATCAAACGCAGAGTCATTAAACAAGAAATTACCTTGCAATTACCCAGTGTCATTATGTTCGGTATTTTCTTCATCTGAGCGAGGACAGAACAAGAAATGGCCTCACAAACAACAGGCCTAAACAGACATAACAAAGATGGCTTTGAAGGGAAGGGGTGGAGTCATTCTGGAGAAACACCTGCTGGAAAACAAGACACAAGGAAGCGGCATTTACAGGATGAGTGATGACGCTCTGTGATGCATCTCACAAAACCCAGAGCCATGACGTAGATATGCTCTTCCTGATAGAGGAGATAAGAGGTTTCAGTCTGACATTTCTACAGTTGTTGTGAAGTGAGATAACAAAGATTCTGGTAAAAGATACAGAAGATACAGATCTTTTGATTCTTCCATGTCTCAGTAAGTAGGACCGATATAGACAGGACAGGAACAAACAGGAAGTCAGAAAACAATTATTTTCACTTTACAAGTCACAGAAAAAAAAAAGAATAAAGAGGATCTCAGTAACACTGTAAATGCTGTCCCATTCATTTCAGCTAACATCCATAGTAATCAATAGCCACACAGTCGGGCTCTCTGAAAAACACTTCCTGTTAGTCATATAGCTTTAGTGACAATAAAATTCCATCCATTAAAAGACCTATACCTTAAGTGATTAAAGGAAAGCTTTCCTTTTGGGATTTTACCAGTGAAGGGAATCACTTCAGTGCCACAAAGGGAGGCACCATATTTGATTACTCACACTACTGTTGAGTGAGGTGTCAATCAACCTCTGTGGAGTTTATGTGAGGTCAGGATAAGTATGTTTGCATGCACTTTAAAAGTCTGATTTCAGTCTGACTAAAGCAATAATTTGTCTTTTTTTTTAAATGACATGTAAACACTGTAGTCAGACTTAAATCATCTGGTTTTTGTGCAGTCAGGCTAGCAGACCTAACTGTAACTTGGCTTAGTCTAGCATGTATGTGTTATTTTAGTGTTACTGATATACTATTATAATATGTATTCATATCTTTAATGGGCTTTTAGTTTGATATTTTAAGATTTCATTCTAATTTTAGTTTTAATTTGTATGTGCTTTCAACATTTTAAAGTTTCTGTTTTTTCATTATTTTTTTTATTTTTATTAGTTTTAGTTTTAGTCATTTTAGTTTAGTAGTTTTTTTTTTCATTTAATATTTACAATTTATTTTATTTCAGCTTTATTTCAATAAAAACTATTTTAATAGTTTCTGTTAACAATAACAACACTGCTATGTAAACATGTTAATCATTCTGGCGTTGTGTAACATTGGGCTTGGAAAGAAAGAGGTGATGCGCTACACCTTTAATCCTTTAAATATTTGATTAGACATTGTGTCATGTATGCACAAAAACACTACACAAAAACACGCTGTAGCCTAAATGCACGTGATGTTATACCATGTGTGTTCTACAGTTGCAAAAATGTTTGTGAAAATAGCTCAATTCAACTTAATGTATTCAATAAAACTGTGAAAAGTATAACTTAAGTCTGATGTTATTAGTTTACTCAGATGTGCCACTTTCTTTTAGGACTGAAATGTACAAAAGCACCCATAACTTGTCATTTCTGCCCACTTTTCCTCCACTGTGCTCGCATGCAAGATCAGAGTGTTTGTTTCACCCAAAACCCCAATGGACTTGGAGAGCGGTTCATAAAAACTGGCCAGCATATGTTATGAGCTGTATATGCGTGTAGGAAGCGGTGTGTTTGCTGCTGCTTTCCAACCATCATTTTATTTCCCAAATGTTCTGTGTCGCATTAACTAAGAAACAGCTTTGCTGGTAAACATCAAGGTGGTTGAGCAAGTACACTGTATGTGTGTTTAATGAATTTCTCTCACCCTCTTAAATTAGTTCTTCCATTCATACATATATTTATTTATATATACACATGTAAACAGGGAAACCAGACAATCTCACAATCTGAGCGGGTTTGTTTGTGTGCATGTGCAGATGTCAGAGTGTGGCTGATGAGAAACTCCATCAGTCAGGTCCAAAGACCCACCAATTTGCTGTCGTCTCAGAAACCAGGAAGCAACAAAGCTCTCAAGATCAATGAGCATGGCAGCAACAGGAAGAGGAGGGGCCAGAGCTGCCCAATGACAGCCAGGCCTCAGGGAGCAGCA
>JAFVLL020021989.1:0-41137 GCA_021397915.2 Tor tambroides
CTGGAGTGTGTATTTTTACGTTTGTTTTGATTTATGTTTGTATATTTTGGGAAATGTTTTTGTTATATTGTTTATTTTGTGTTAATTAACTTAGTGGAAAGTATCGCCCATTCAGTTAATTATGTATAAAGGGTAGGCATAATAAGCAAGGCTTCTGCCTACACCTTTTTCGGTAACTATATATTTTTATTTATCTTGTGAAAATTTGTTTGTGAGGACCGGAATAAAATTATTATTGATTGATTGATTGATTGATTGAAGAGCGCGAGCAAGGGCACGCCCATCAACATCGTTGCCAGAGCTGCACAGGACTTGCTTGAGAAGCATGTCTCCAAAGAAGTGTGTCTTTGGTTGTGAGGGAAAGATAACCTTGTTCAGCTTCCCAAAGAACACAGTGTTACGTGAACAGTAGGGGTGGGAGAAAAAAATAAAAAAATAAAAAAATAAAAAATCGATTCACCCAACTATCACGATTTTTTTTTTTTAAACGATTTAAAAATCAATTGGGTTATCTCAGAATCTATTTATTTTTAATTATTTTACTTTTCCTAAGAGGTGGTGGTGGGAAATTACCGCTTTTATTCCAACAGAGGGCAAAATGTATAGGTGTGTTCGACTTGAAGCAGTAGCACGCATACCGATCAGCTTATGACATCTAAGTAGAGCAAGAGCGATTCGAAAGCATGCGGAGCCGTCTGCTCACTGTAGCTCTCGCGGTGCTTTGATGACATCATACAACGATCGGTCAGCGTGCGCAGCGCCGCTGTATTAGATGACGTCATATACGTTTCAAGCCGGCGCGAGAAAGCAAAACCATGACGGAGGCAGAGGATCAAATCTCTTCCAGAATTCTTTCTGCACCTTCACGTTTTAAATCCCAAGTGTGGAAACACTTTGGATTTTACACACTGCCAGGAAAACATGACTAAAACGGTAACATAGCACTTTATTTTATTTCAGAAAGTTTTTTTTTCTACTCATTTTGTTGAACATTTGACTATTATATTCATGTGCAAGTTCAGGGATTTGGTACTTGAAAGTTTCATGGTTCAAGGTACTTTAAAATACACACTGTGTATGTGTGTATGCTCCTGAAATAAAAGTTCAGAAAGATGTGATGCATTGTTTTGTTAATGTGACTCATCATATACAGTCTCTTTAACAGTATGATCAAGTATTTTCCAAAAATGTAATATCGAATCGCAATAGTTACATAATCTCAATACTCAATTATTGCAATATATATTAAATCGGCACACAAGTAGCGGAATAGTATTGAATTGGCTGATTAGCATCGTCCCAGCCCTAGTGAACAGTGCTGTGTTTTTGCGGGGCAGCAACGGAGTTTCACAAGTGTGTTTGTTTGTTCCCATCATTTCAGTTACGAATGTTTTATCAACAAGGCCCAGTTCGTCGCAGGATTTGCACATCATTTGATACTGAAAGATGGAGCGGTCCCAGTGATAAAAGATCCCAAGTAAATATGAAGCAAAACTACATCAAATTTCTGTTTTGTTGGCACGCAAGTGCTCGTGACTCTTTAGCTCCGCCCATGGCACGCCTCCAGGAACTCGGCTGTTTTCGTAGAGAGAATTGTAAAGCTATATCTTTCTTTTATAAATATGATAAAACTAAAGACTCTTTGGAGATATGAAGGATGCAATACAACTCTACAGGTACTCAAGATTAATATGAGATTGGATGAAACTGTGTTATGTCCCCTTTAAGTTCTGACTATATTTAAGTGTCGGACTATAATGTATTTAACAACCAAAACCTGAAGGAGCAATAATACTGAGTGTCTCTGCTGATATATGATCATTTTAAGATATTTAATATTTAAGTGACTTCTCTTTCTCCACAGCAACTGACAAACTCAAACTCTCCAGGCAAATTTTCTTTCCTGAGTTTAAAATGAGTGCATTTCAGTTAACAGCCCA
This sequence comes from Tor tambroides, assembly GCA_021397915.2. Classification (NCBI taxonomy): domain Eukaryota; kingdom Metazoa; phylum Chordata; class Actinopteri; order Cypriniformes; family Cyprinidae; genus Tor; species Tor tambroides. The sequence goes on from JAFVLL020021989.1 coordinate 1,941, forward strand.
GGGGCCAAACATTCATGAAACATTTTTAAGAATAAAACTCTTATTAACTGCCATTTTCTTCTTATTTCCTAACTTAAGAATAAAATTAGGAATACTTTGTATTTCCAAAACATTTACAAATGTCCTTTTCTTAAGATTGTTTTAAATACAATACTGAAGAACAATTCGAATTCCTGAAAAGAGTTCATAAAAATTATTGTGAATAGTCCTCTAAAGTAGGGCTGCACGATATATCGTTTCAGCATCGATATCGCGATGTGCGCATCCGCGATAGTCACATCGCAGGATCTGCGATGTTTAGTAGGCCGATACTGATCGTTACATTTATACTGATTGTTTTCTTTGCTCACACACAGACACCGCATCTACACCAGACACGACAGCTGTACAGAGATATCCATTTTTAAATAAATTTAGTAGCAGAGCTATTGCAAGCGATTTTCAGTGCTGGAAATCCATTTATCCTTTGCTGAAACTTCCGCGTTGTCGAGAGCGCTGATCGCGGTTGCTTAGCAACGGCAGACGCCATGAAAGCGCAAGCTCCCGAGCGCTTTGGAAAGAAGGAGAAAGCAGCGTGGCTGGCGTTTTCCACACGTTTTTAGCCGCGACGTGAACGGCCCCAAAGTCTGTCTCCACTGGATGCAACAAAGCGACTGTTACAAATCATTTGAACTTTGTGTCAGTATATCATAAACAGAGCGAGGCATCAGTTAGAGCGGGGATTTAGACCAGGATTAGAGCGGGAATTTGTCGCGCCGCGCATCGCATGCAGTGTAGACAGACAGCATCATCACTGATTATGGGTTCTACAGTATTTTGTTGCGTCGCCCGCGTCAGGTGTAGACACGGTGAGAGCCACGCAGATGCACGTGAACACTGAATTCCAGTCACTTCCGTGTCTAATTGTGCTTGAAATGACACATACATGCAAAATTATGTAAAAATGCATGTCTCTGCAAGTATCCTTGTAAACACAGTTGCTTATGGCTTAGGTGAAGGTAAACAACTGAGAACGAAAATGGATGTGTAACAGTAGCTATATTCACAGCAGTTTAATGTTCCTGTTCCTGCTTTCTGTGTCATGAATGTTAATCAAACAACAAAACACAAAGAGAAAAATCACTTTTGTAGCTTTAACACAAATTTATTAGATTTAATTTATACAGTTAAGACTATGCAGTGTTATTTTACATTTGAGTATTCAATTTCTGTACCTGAATACCGTTAGACTTACTAGTTTATTTCATTTTGTATCTTTGTTCTATTATAATTAGCTATGGTTGTAATTTGTTTATTTTCTATGCTGATTTACTCACCTATAAAATCACCCCAATCATTGATCCCCCCCCCCCCCCAAATAGAGATATTCAAATCATCCGGTGATTTTTATTTTATTTTTTTCATATCACAATATATATTTCAGAAAAACAAATATCGCAATGTGAGTTTTTTCCAATATCGTGCAGCCCTACTCTAAAGTTATATATTTTTGACCTTTTATATCTTTACTGCATATGAAGAAGATTTTCATGAATCCAGCCACAGATGTGTAACTGCTACCCCATCATACACAGAAAACAAATATAAAAACTACAGAGTCTTAATACAGCTCAGTGACAGTGCTGTTTCCCACTACTTTCTTTTCATCTCTCAACTATTATTAAAAACAATGAAAGACATATTATAGAAAAAAAATAAATAGAGCTCAATGGCATTTCTAAGTACAGTACAGCTTTAGCATGAATTTTAATGGTCTAAAACCATGTACCACACTATGTCTGGCTTTGTGTAAGATGCATTTAACCCACCTTTTTAAAGTTGCTCTGTTTGCTGGTGCCTTTCTCAGTGTTCTCATTATGTAGGATGTCTAGAGGCGTTTCTCGCTCCTTTAGCTTTAATGACTCAATCTCAGTCTTCAGTTCATTTAGCTGCTCCTGAAGGTGTTTGCTCTTCTCCATATACTCAACCCTGCCAAACAGGACAGACGCATTATGTAACAAAGCTGCTCTCTATCTGTTTTAAGGCCTATTCACACCATTTTTGTCATTTTGTCACTTCCTTGTTTAGGTGTGAACAGGCATTTGTTGGAAACTAAAACTACTGTTCAAAAGTTGGGGGTTGGTAAGATAAATGTTAGTCTCTTGCTCATCAAAATTCGGTAAAAGCTTCTATTATATTATAAAACTCCATAAAAACTATTACTACAATTCAAAACAACTCTATTTTTATATATTTTCAAACGTAATATATTCCTGTGATATTTCCTTAATATAATTTTAATTCCTGATTCCTGTGGCAAAGCTGAATTTTCAGCATCATTACTCCAGTGTTTAGCTCCACATGATCCTTCAGAAATCATTCTAATATGCTGATTTGCTGCTCAAGAAACATTTCTTATTATTATCAATGTTGAAAACAGCTGTGTTGCTTAATATTTCTGTGGAAACTGACACATTCTTTGATGAACAAAGTTCAAAAGTAAATCATTTGGTTGAATTAGAAAGCTTCTGGAACATTGTCTTTACTGCCATTTTCAATCAATTTAATGCAACCTTGCTTACTCCAACTTCCCCAAACTTTTGAACAGTAATGCATTTTATACACTGAAAACGGGCATAGATTTTTTTAGCAAAAAGATCTTTAGGATTATGATTAATTGGACAACCAATATTATTTAAGAACCACAGCATCTCACACTCTCATAAATCGTGTTCATACTGTCATTGTGTTTTGTTTTTCACAACATTGCAAAACTGTATTTGGCCAAACTGAAAGTGGTCATTCTAGTGGAACTGTCTAAAAACAAACAATGTGTCAGGGAGTTTTAGTCCTTAAAAACAAATCCCGTTACTCAGTTGAGTATCAGGAGAGAGGACAAACTCCGGCTTAGTTGATGTAACTGGTTCAAAAGGTGTGGACAGACATGACAGAGACTGTGATCAGGATGGACTGATGCCTGAAATGGGCTGAACTAACTTCTCCTTCTCGATCTCCATGGACAGACGTTTCATGTCCGTGTCTTTGAAGTCAAAACTCAGGTTCTCCATGCTGAAGTTGAAGTTCGTGCCATCAGGAGGAAGAGCATTGGCAGACAACGGCACAGGCTATGGAGTGAAAGAGAAAGAGAAGGAAAAACAAGATCAAATGAGCTGACTGAGCTAAATAAAGATCAATGTGCAAAAATAGGCTAATTAAGCAATATCACAAAAGCAAGAGTGCTGTACCAAACAGCCCAGTATTAAAATTAGTGCTGTCAAATGATTATAAAAAGTTTTTGTTTACATAATATATGTGTGTACTGTGTATATTTATTTTGTATATATAAATACACACACATGCATGTATATATTTAAGAAAAATATGTTGTTTATATATTAAATATATTTATACACTGTATAACAAATTATATGAATATAAATATATGCATGTAAATGTTCAAAATCGAATTAGATCACCAGATCTGTTATATTGCAATAATGCTATTATGTTATGTTAATTAGACACTATTTCTTAAATTTCTAAAGGAAACAAAGTTACTTTAAAGGTACTGTATTTAACCACCTCTGAACAAAATGACTATACACAGGACAAAACAAAATGAATTTAAACTCAACACGACATTTTACTTCTGTAATGTAGCAAATGGTCAAGCAAAACAGGCATTTTTTTCATTCGATTATATAAGATGTTCACTAACTAGAAGAATTAGACAAAGAACATGTATTAAGAAAGTAAAAGAGGTGACCTCAATTTTGATTTCATGTAAGCCTAATATGTTAAGTCACCTTTATTTCGATAGCAATTTATACAATAGAGACTGTTTCAAAGCAGCTTCACAGAATTAAACATTAAACTAAAAGAATCAATAACACAAACTTTAAAAATGAGGCAGAACCAAAATTCCACTACAAAGCAGCTGTAAAAAGACATTTAACTGTAGCTTTTGACCAGTCAACCTGACGATCAGTATAGCGACTAGGAATTCAAGCACCTAGTATGAGCTTCAGAAAAACTGCTTTAATTTGCCTCAGGCAGGGTGACTTATCTAAACAAAGTCAAGCTCCGGTTTGCCTTAGCCACCCTTAGTTGGATTTTGTCAAAAGACCAAAGGAAGCTTCAGGGTATTAAAAAAAACAACAAAAAAAAACCACTTCAAAATCCTTGGCAAGACATCAATACCCACAGACCGAGGCAATGCTTTGAAATGCCTCCTGGATTTTTTAAGTGGTCGAACAGATCTAACATTAGCCACCTATAGAGAGAACTAATGTTTGAAATGATACGCTGACCTCCAATCACCCCTAACTTACCGTGCATGTAAAATGCCAGTTGGATTTTCAAGAGTATCCACAAAGCTTTAAAAGAGCGGAAGAGCTCAGCTCCCAAGTGCTTAGGCTAATAATTAGGGATCTCATCGTAATAGCACTGAAATGTGGTTTCCAGGTAGAAAAATGTCCTCTCGGGGAACATTTGTGTAGAAAAAAAAAAACGAATTTTCTGACCTCAATTATATCTATTATCCATATACAAGGCATAGGACAATCCCTTAATAGTCGTCCATTTAAATCAGATATGAAGTGCACTCAGTCATCATGTGTATTCGAACCTGGCGGATATTCACAATGCATTTAATGGAGGTATTCAAGTTAACTGCGGTCTCTCGCTAGCAGTTTCCGAACCCATTTGTAATCCAATTCCGAAAAGCATTACAACCATGTCATGCAATTCCTGGGACCCTAGAGGGCTACCTAACCATTTTTTAAGTTGGACAGCTTAATATGAATATAAATATTCCTTCTAGATTGCATTAAGGTGGTTATTGCAAGGCTAAAACACTCTCAAAGGTTTCCCTGGACGACAGGGGAAAGTTTTCTTGCGAGTAATGGAATGGTTGTCTGATGCAACTTTTGTTTAAATAAATTATCTTGACATTGACAGATGGCCAAGAGGCTAAATCAGACTAGTGCAAAAAACCCATAACCGTGCAGAGTTTAAAACCTTTTTCTCTAAGAGATAAAATTGGACTGGATTCGGACACCAGCCTGATTAAGAATGACAAGCGTTGATGTAACGTCATCTGTGGAGATGTTCCAGAATGCCCTGTGGGGGAGCATTTTGGTAAGGGATGGGTGATTACCAAGTACGCCGATTTGCTGGTGATCTCCAGTAGTTTGTTTTTGGCTTTGCGCTCTGATTCTCTTGCCTCCTGCAGGTCCTGTTTCAGCTGGTCGGCCTCTTTCGCCCTGAGGAGAATAGATACATGGGTTACTCACTCAAGGTTTGAATCCTCTGAAGTGGACACAGTGCTGGGATCTCCAAAGCACAAATTCAGCTGGAAATGGAAAAATGGAGCTCAGATCAGCAGAAAATTGAGACTTTCACAGGCACCAAATCAAACAGCTATCCCAGCATGCATGCCAACAGAGTGCCACATACTAAGTAAAGGCCCAGCAGATGGGTTTGAGAAGGGCCACCAGCATATATCCAGCTGTGGGAGGAAAATCTGGGACGTCTTTTATGATGCGTGTTCACATACTGAGTTTTGAATAATACATCATAGATGTTGCTTGTTTTTATCCAATGCTTTTAATCCAAGCTGATTTTTAATAGACACAAAAAAACAAAATAAAAGAAATAAAAATGTATTTAAAAAAAAATCTAAATAAATATATAGTATTAAGTGAGTAGTGATCAAAAGTCACTGCCATGCTGCTATGCTGTCATGTCATTGTTAAAGTCTTCTAGGTGGTCGCTTGGGTTAGGCCAGATTATTAGTATAATTTCTATAATATTATAGTATTTATTAATATTTGGAATTAGCTTTAATTGTATTTTTTTCATTAAGTTTCATTTTGTTATGTACTTTTGTCATTTGTATTAGTTTTTTAATATTTCTATTTGGCTTTAATTTACTTTTAATAAGACTGATTTTAGTGTTTCAAATTATTTCAGGCTTTTTAATAATGTTTTTACATTTTTCATATAGAGAGAGAGAGAGAAACGTAAAAACATATCACCCTTATTACAATTAAACTGATTTTTTTATACTTTAAAATGTGAAAAAGTTAAAGTATAACTATGTATTTAGCACCCACTTGGCTATTCAAAAGACAACAGAAGGGTTTAAAAAAATATGACAATCAAAATAACTTTTCAAACACAGTTAAATCATCTTTTATCCATTTTATCCATTAGCCGTCGATACACAACTAAATACTATTATTATTTAAATACTAAATATGTCATTTAACATTATCACCATGTCAAGCAGCCATCTGATGAAAGAACATCCATATAAATAGGCAGAGTGTGTGTGTGTGTGTGTGTGTCAGAGATGTTACCTCCTTTCAGACTCTTCTGCCATCTTGAGTGCAAGCATCTCAGCCTCTAGCATCTTCTGTTCCATGAGCCTCTTCTCCTCCTCAGTGCGAATGGCTGTCACCTTTATAAAGAGTAATTCAGAGCATGATCAGTCCTCAATGCTCCTAAAGGATCTTCTACGAGCAGCTGGTGTGGGCAAATGCTCACTAACCTTAATACGCTGTATCTCCTGTTCAGCCTCGGCTGCTTTCTGAGCCAACAGCTTGGCCTCCTCCTCAGCGATTTGTGCCTTCTCCGCCAACAGATCTGCAGTCTCCTCCGAGCGTAACTGAGAACAGAGACCACAAGCTTTGCACAGATGCACATCGGCCATTTGCTTCATTTGATGCCCTCGTTGATTAACAGCATTAGATGGCAAACGTTCAGAATACTACACCACTGCAGCATTATTAATAACGTAAGGAATCTGGATTATTCTATATAGATTTAACTTTTGCTGTTTTACTCGTTTCCACACCATTTGAGTAACACCTCACAAAAAAACTGTTACATAAAGCTCAGTCTAACACATTTACGTCATTTCACAGAAATCGTGTCACTAGGTCAGTCTTTTCTTCCCAAATATATCTTTCAAAACAAATCTACTTTTGGGAAGGAAAGTGAAAAAACCTCATAAATATTTGAGAGAGCGAGAGAAAGAGAACATAGGACTGGCAAGGATATGAAACTCTCCGATTAAAAATAATAAGACCTCTGCTAGTCAGAGCTCTGCCAGAAGATTATTTGAATTAGCGTTATCCTGAGCACGGAGGGTGAACTATAAGGAGAAATGCATTTATCAGTTGTACTCACACTTATATCAGTTTAAAAGCCGAATTTCTTTTGTTTGCAAGAGCCAAAACACCCTCAGAATGTGCACTAAATACTAAGTATTTAAATGGCATGTGAAAGTGAAGAGATAAAACAGAAATACAGCCTTAGAAATATTATTATATGCAATAATAAAGTACATTTAGTAATATTTTGGTCGATTGAGTCCCCCCTCCCCCCTAAAAATTGCAATCATTTTGACTTAGAGCTTAAAGTGATTTTTTTATGCTGTGGCAGGTTAATTATGACTGGCTTATCAGTGATAATCAAAATATGTTACTACTAAGACAAGTATAGATACCAGTGTGCTCTAGCAAGCACTGAAGCGATTAGGGTAAGTATATTTAGTGTGGGTGACGCTTTAGTTTCTCACCAGTGCTTCATTGGCCATGTGAGCTTCGTCCTGTAACAGAATCAGTCTCCTCTCCAGTTCATCACGAGCTCTTTCTGCCTCCTCACGCAACTGTTTCTCCCTCTCCAGCCTCTGCCGCTCCATCTACAGAGAGGTGCAAAAAGCTCATCCATATTTCACCAGGATTGCAGCGCTGCTAAATGGGTTTAGTGGATCACAAATCCAGCACCTGGTTAAAGGTGCCTGGAGGTGCAATAGGAAAATCAATGCATATGGTGACCATGAAGTCTTAAGATATACTAGAGAGGGAGGGAGGATTTGCCTGACACTTCTCAAGCTCTCCAAAGCAACATGACAGTTTCCCAAAACTACAATCATTTATTGGAATATGTCTATACATAAACTACTGTTCAAAGGTTTAGGATCCATAAGAATCCCCCCCCCCCCCCCCTAAATAAATCCTGTTCTTTTGAACTTTCTATTCATAAAAGAAACCTGAAAAAACACAGTCTACCTGTTTTTGATAATAATAATACTAAAAAGTTTATTGGGCATCAAAGCAGCAAATCTGAATGATTCCTGAAGGAAATGGCTGCTGAAAGTTCTGTTTTGACATCACAAAAATAAGTTTTAAAATATATTCAAATAGAAAAATTACTTTAAATTTTAATAATATTTCACAATATTACTGTTTTTAATGTCATTACAGTGTACAGTGTGTGTCACTTAAATTATAAAGAACCATCACAACTATGAAAAATTAATATGGATGCTTGTTTTTCAACTATATTGAACATTCTGTCATCTAGAACTGGCTACATTGCCAGAGAAAAAAATAATCAGTTATTTATATATTTTTTTTCTCTTTTTGTGTTCTCTTCTTATCTTTCTTGCTTTATTATTTTTTATATATTTCTCTACTTGCTTTTTTTTATTCTTTTCTTTCAACTTTGTTTGCGTTTCTTTTCTTTTGATCCTGTAAGGCAATATCTAATTGAAAAACAGAGCCCAGAAACAGTTTGTTTTCATCTATTTGTTTAGCACAGGGGTGTCAAACTCAGTTCCTGGAGGGCCACAGCCCTGCCGAGTTCAGTTCCAACCCTGCTCCAACATACAAACCACGTAGTTTTCAATTGACCCTGAAGGACTTGATTAGCTGGATCAGGTGTGTTTAATTAGGGTTGGAGCTAAACTCTGCAGGGCTGTGGGGCTCCAGGAATTGAGTTTGACACCCCTGGTTTAGCATAAACAATCTCTCTATGATGCTGTTAATCCGAAATCATTTCTGACCTGTTTTCGAGCTTTCTCTTCTCTAGCCTGCATCTTCATCTGCTGGACTTCCAGCGAATCCACTCTGCGTCTCCTCATGAACAGATCATGGTTCCCGATGCACAGCTGAAGAATCTTCAAACACACGAAAATTGCTTCATCAAAAACTTATTTACCCTTCACAAAAAATGAAAATTCAGTCAATCATTCATCCTCATGTCGTTCAACACCTGTATGACTTTTTAAATGACTGAAACTTCAGTCTGTGTCTCATAAATGCCATCAGAAGACATGGCATATGTGACCCTGGACCACAAAACCAGTCTTAAGTCGCTGGGGTATATTTGTAGCAATAGCCAAAAATACATTGTATGGGTCAAAATTATAGATTTTTCTTTTATGCCAAAAATCATTAGGACATTAAGTAAAGATCATATTCCATGAAGATATTTTGTAAATTTCCTACTGTAAATATATCAAAACTTCATTTTTGATAAGTAATATGCATTGCTAAGAACTTCATTTGGACAACTTTAAAGGCGATTTTCTCAATATTTTGATTTTTTTGTACCCTCAGAATCCAGATTTTCAAATAGTTGTATCTCGGCCAAATATTGTCCTATGCTAACAAAGCTTTCAGATGATGTATAAATCTCAATTTTGAAAAACTGACCCTTATGACTGGTTTTGTGGTCTAAGGTCACATATAGGTTGTAGGGACCATTTTATGATGAATGTATGGATTTATATGGTCATTCTTTGGAAAAGAGCACTTTAATCAGCTAAATTTCTATTTTTGTTTTTCACAGCATAAAATATTATTGGTTTGGATCAACATGGTGGTGGGTAAATGAGGACTATTTTTAATTCTGGGTACCTTTAACTAACAAATGACAGCATTTCTTGATTAATGGTATAAAGATTTATTAAACCTACAATCTTCTGGCAAACAGCCCAGATCTTAAAGCGCCATACCACACCACAGTGGATTTGTGAAGAACAATTTGAAACTGATCACATCACGAAATACTCACCAGTTTATTGACTCTGAGTTTTGAGGAATTGAATTTGAAGACATCTGCCCTCTTATCCAAGGGTTTAATGGCAAACTGAAGACACAGTGACAGAAATTAGCGCACCAACAACATTACCACATTTAGTGTAGAGCAGTTTGTGTACAAGTATGAATTGTTCATAAAATGAGTACCTCTTTATCGCTGTACGAGATGTTTCTGATCTCATTCCAGGGAAAAGAGATTTTGGGCATCAGTTTGTTACTCGGATCATAAATGTGGAGGCCCAAAGCGTCAACACCTAGCAGTAAGCTGGTTCCCTTTTTATTCTTGAAAAATAAAAAGATATTAAAAAGACCTTCAGTCTAATTTATTTCACTATCATGATAACACTACAATGGCTATTCAGAGTGAAACAGACATCACATGGCTGGCAAAATATAATATTTCAAACAAAAAGGCAGAAATAATGAAGTTTCAAGCAGGGTGGACACCCAAGGAAGTGTGAGATGATTTAAGCTAAAGGTGACTAGGTCACCAATAATAAAAGGTTTGATTACATACAGTAATAAAGGTATACAATAATAAAAGCGTTTGGCTGTCCGTAGTTCTAGCTCAGATTTTTATTGCTGTACAGCAGCGGCGGCATTTCTTACCCTAATGGAAAAGTAATTGACCCCATACATCTCCAGATCCTGAGCTATTTTTAAATACTCCATCTCAGCTTCATCTCTGCAGCACACAATAACAAACAAAAACGTGGGAGGGAGGAAAGGAGGGAGACAGAAGGGGAGAAAGGGAGAGAGAGAATAAATTAGACACAAAATAAAATCTATTTCACCGCAGGGCTTTAATGAGACTCGAATAACTTGAAGTGCAGAAACTAGAGGTCACGCAGTATGTCTTACAGTAACACACACATACTCACCATAAACTCACCAATTAAAAATATCACACTAAAAACAACTAGATTAGTACCAACTTCATGTTCTTGCGAGTCTTGCACGCAACATTCCTTGTCAAACTGTGCTTATAGAAACAGCAAGTATTTCAAAGCTGATCTACATTTAAAACTTATTTTTAAACATGCCATCTAAAAGCCAGCCAAAATATAACAGATAAACTAGAAAAATAAATAGAAAAAAATAAAAATAAAAAAATAAAAAAATAAAAAAAAGATTTTTTTTTTAAATATTAAAAAAATAAACTAATTTAAATGATGAATAAATTATGTAAAATAAACAAATAAACAGATGAAATATAAGAACATGTTCTGTGTGAAGGGTCCCATTAGACCACCTTGGACATTATAGAATATCAAAACAATAAATTAAAAAAAAAAAAAAAAATGCATAAATAAAATGTGAAATAAAAATACAGTAAAATAGATCAAATTAAATAAAACAAATAAATGAAAAAATAGTAAAACTATTTATTTATAAAAATTAATATATATTTTTCATATCATTAATTCAATTTAAATGTATAGTTGACACCTCCAATTTGCAAATTTTCTAAAAAGAACGAAAGAAGTCACTCTTTTCACATGTGAAAAAAGTTAGCCAATTATCAAAGAAGTAATTTACATAGTTGTATTATATTTACAAGTCCTAAAGATACAATAGCTAAATGGCCTGGAGGACTGAAAATGGCACATGAAACCATATTACAACTGCTTTAGTACAAAAAACCTTGACAAACACTGGACTTCAAGGAAAAAAATAAATGCTATAAAATGCTATGGTGTGATATCAAATTAAGCTGGGTGTACGTATGAAAGAGAGTGATAAAGATGTGCAGACTGTGTATTTGTGAGTATGTTTTATGAATACACACCGGAGTGCTATCCCATGTAAGGAGAAAGTGTGGAATAAGAAAGTGCCCTACATGCATCTAAATAGGCTCCGAAGCAACGCAAGAAGTTGGTTTCATCATCACAGTAGACCAATATGGGCTTTTTTTGAGCAGGGCTATGCCCGGTTCTGGATAAAGAAGCAGGCCAGTTTTTCCATTTTGTGAGTGTCTTGACTTTCCAAAGTGCACGCAACACAAAGTGAAGCCACACATGTGCAACAGTGTGCGTTAATAGCATCGCAGAGCCAGACTGTTGACAAAGTCTGCTCAATTTTGCAGTCGATTCTGACCAACATGCAAAGCATCCAGCGCAGTTTGCTTGTTGCACTTGAATGAAGACTGTGATTTTAGAAGGCGTTTGCCATTTCTGTGCGCAACATGTGGTCCATGAAAAAAACCGTGGGCAAGCTGTCTGAGAGTGAGACTAGAGGGTACAATACCTGGTTCTGCCCCTGTGCTCAGCGTAGCAGACCGTGATTCTCTCCTCCCACATCTCTGCAGTCATCTGGTACAGATTAATAACCTGCACAAGAGAAAGACACATGAAGATCAGTCATCAACTTGAATAAAGTCTTTAACTGTCTCATCTGGGCGTTTTCATAACGGAGCTCTTGGAGCGCACCAGACTCTGTTTGACATCAGTATTCATTTTGTTTGTTGGAATGAAAGCTGCTTTCCATCTAAAAAAAAAAAATAAATAAAAATAAAAAACTGTGAACGTGAACAACTGTGGATGACATACACTGCCCTCCAAAAGTTTGCAAACGCCCTAGAAAAGTGGGGTTTTGGACAATATTGGCATGAATCCTTTTTAATTTGAGATAATTTTGCACTGATAAGGGACAACACAAACTACGAAAACATATTTTATTACATAAACAGTTTATACATAGAAAAAACTTAAATTTTCGATTCATCAAAATATCCACCATTAGCAGCTATTACAGCTCTGCATAATCTGGGCATCCGAGCTGTCAGTTTATTCAAACATTGACTTGATATATTACTCCAAGCCTCCTGAAGGATTGCCCAAAGATGATTTTAAAAACCTGGGCCAAGTTTAAACCAGTAACCAGGCATCACAGCTGGCAAATGGGCATGTCTGACTTTGACATGTGTATATTGCCATTATTATGTAATCAAAATGAAAATTATTATTGCTGGTCTTCTATGATAATGTCAAGTTACTTTAATGTATTTCCACCAAAAAATGATAAGGATTTATGCTGATATCGTCCAAAACCACACTTTGCCAGGGGTGTTTCCAAACTTTTGGAGGGCAGTGTACACAACCATGTCAAAAGACTTTTTTTGAAAGAAACTGAAACTTTTGTTCAGCAAAGATGCCTTAAATTGATTAAAAAATTCAGCTTTGCCATCACAGGAATAAATTATATTTTAAAATCTATTAAACTGGAAGTAGTCATTTTAAATTTTAATAATATTTCACAGCATTACTGTTTTTACTGTATTTTTGATCAAATATATTCTACATGCCATATTTTTGCATTTCCTATAGTGAATGGTCCCCACAGAAATTACCTTTAAGGAGTAGCTCACATTCTTTGCATCATTTGCAACATTTGTGGGCCAGATAGTGTTGAGTTGAGATTTGAACTGGTGGTGAAAGTTTTTCTTCACCCGAGACACTTTAGCTAAGGTGCTAAACGGCTGCTGCTAGTATTTATTTTGGTAAACATATTGATTTCACAAATATTTTGAGCAAAATAAAAATGTATAACAGGGGTGGAAAGGAAATCAGTTTCAGAACGATCAACCAAACCAAGAGTTAAACAGCGTAAAAAGAGTTAACACAATGGATAATGGCGCTGAAGGACACTTCCTAATTAAGTGGGACTATTTAAATCCTTCAGACGATTTTGAATGCCAGTGGAGTAAACAAACGCTCTTTCTCAGTACTTACTGACATGCGAGCGAATGCTTCCAGCCGAGAGCTTTCACTACATCTAACGCCCTACGGGAAGCCCGCCGAAGCCTTACAGGCTCGTTACAGAGCTCTGCGAACATAATCAGCATAATTAGCATGGAGCGACGCCCATCTCAACATCACACTCACTCTCTTTGGTAGCAGCTCCTCTTGGGACAGGAAGCCCGGCTTGTGGACATTAGGGTCATAATCACCATACTGCAGAAACAAGATGAGAAATCAAAATGAGCTCAATTATGAATACTGAGAGGGGGGGGGGGGAAATGGACTCACAAAGTCATAAAGAAACAGCCATTATATTCACCTGCTCTCACTTAAAGTGAATAGAGTAATACACTGTTGTGTAAAACATAACAGCACTTTCAAATCTAAATAAGATGAAATACAGCTGTGAGATTTTATGAGAGGCATTATGGGTAAGATAAGCAGAGAGTAAAAAAGGTACTGCTGAGAGAGAAAGATAATTGCACAATCACATTTTACACAGATGTTGCAACAGCAAAATGGTTGGTTTGTACATTAACTATGGGCTGCAGAATGCCTTAGAGAAATTAGATATTAAAAAAAAAAAAAAAAATTAAAATACCATTCAAATGTTTGGGGTCAGTAAGATGTTTAATGCTTTTGAAAGAAGTGTATGCTCACCAAGGCTGCATTTATTTGATCAAAAATACAGTAAAAATGAATACTATTGTAAAATATTACCACTTAAAAATGTTAAACATTTTCAAATTTAAATTTATAAAATGTATTAATTAAAATTAGGCAAAACTGAATATTCAACAGTCATTACTCCAGTCTTCAGTCTCACATAATCCATCTGAAATTGTTCTAATAGGCCGATTTGTTTATTATAATCGATATTTTTGTGGAAACTGAAGTTCAAAAGAAAAGCATTCATTTGAAATAGAAATATTTTGTAACAATGTAAAAGTCTTTGCTGCTTTCGATCAATTTTATGCACGCTTGTGTAAAAAAGTATTCATTTCTTAAAAAATATATCTTACTGGCCTCAAAATTTTGTGTTCATCCATGTCCCATTCTGGTACCTGCACAAATATACAGGTTTTCTTTTTCTTTTCTTTTTTTTTGCTGGTCTTAAGTCAGATTTGAGAGAGTGGCTATAACACATATCACACCAGTCTTACGCAAACACATTCATTAAATGTTATGGTTATACTTCTGAAACTGTGTGAAATTGACAAATGTATTTACTGTCTATATGTTTGTTTGTTTATAAACACTGAGGAAATCGTCTGTGGTAATCAACACCACACCACAGATGCAGTACATAAAAATAGCTCAGAATACTCCTGTAAGACAAGCAATATGAATGCCACTATTCCAAAATAAACATCATTACAGATTGTGGATTGCTTGAAGGAACTGAAGAACAAGCAGATATGCAGAATCAGAAATGCAAGACAGTAATACTCCATCAGTGTCACGCTGGCTTGTCATTTTGAGCTCTATGGACAGATTCACGCTGCTTGGCTGTGATGAGACTGGCATGTGAAAGTATCCCCATTTGAAAGTGTCTGTGTGAATGGTTGCTGTCTAAAGCTTCGTTCCTGCATTAAGAACAGGTTTTCACAGTAAGGGAGAATCTGCTACCATCTCAGCCTCTCCTCTCTTTTTTATTTCTTAGTTGTGTATATCTGCCTCTGCCTCTTTTTTGATTCTTACTCTCTTTACATCTCTTCGTACTCTTCTTTAACTTCCTGTCTTTTTGAATAACTCCAAACCTGCACCTGGTGGTTTTAAATGGAGACAGAAATCTGTCATGCAACTATTCTCATTTGAAAATCAGATAAATGTTTGTGGATAAGCTGCATTCAAAGCCAAATAATTGCATATCTGTAACTGCACATCAATTGAAATCATAGTAATGGGCCAAGTGGCGTTTGGCAGAATGAACAAAAATTACAAGATATTTTATATAACGGTAACACTAAATGTAAATGTACTTGATTTTTGTAGAGCTTGCGGTTGCGAAGATTTAAAAAAAAAAATGTTTTTAAAATAGTCTCTTATGCTCACCAAGGCTGCATTTATTTGTTTAAAATACAATAAAAACAGTAATATTGTGGAATATTACAACAATTACAAATAATTCTATTTTAATACATCTTAAAATTAAATTTATTTTTGTGATGGTAAAGCTGAATTTTCAGCATCATTATTCCAGTCTTCAGTGCCACACGATCCTTCAGAAATAATTTTAAAGGGGTCATATGACGAGATTTCAAGTTTTCCTTTCTCTTTGGAGTGTTACAAGCTGATTGTGCATAGATAAGATCCCTGAAGTTGCAAAGACCAAAGTCTCAAAACCAAAGAGATATTCTTTATCAAAGTTAAGACTCTGCCACGCCCCCCTAAAACAGCTCGTTCAAACACGCCCCCACATCTTGACGTCAAGATGTGGAAATATTTGCATAATGCAGCCCAACTGTTCACGCAAAGAAAGAAGGCGTGGTTTCAGTAACCGCAGTAGTGTTGATGAAGCCATGTCAGGGAGACGCTGTGTGTTTCTAGGTGAAAGCAAAAGCACTTTATTTGGCCTTCCGAAAGTAGATGCATTTAGGAATCATTAAGATTACTTACAACAGAACAGCAACGCATTTTATGGACGACCGTTTCATGAACCTAGGAGAGGAGGTAGGCTAATTCTGACTTTGCTATGAAAATCTGGCGCTTCTGAATCAGGAGGACTGTGTGTTTTGTTATTAGTTTAAGTATTTGCTATTGACTGTTTAAATGCAGAATTTTGCCCGTCGTGTGTGTGTGTGCACGCGCGTGCGTGCGTGTGTGCGTGAGAGAGAGAGAGTCAGCGCAGCGTCGTTTGTGCGTGTGTGTGCTCGCGTTTGTGAGAGAGGGAGAAACGGTCACACAATCGCGGCTTGTGTGCAAACACATATGAGCTTCATCACTGTGTCTGTCACGTGACTCTGTTCCCCTCTCGGGCTTGAACTGATGGTAAAACTAAGGACATTATTTACTGTCTTTCTTTACTATAATTTTGAAAGCTGAAGCTCGTGATTATGGAAAGGGGCTTTCATTTCCGACGCGGCTCGTGGTGTTCGGCCAATCACAATGCACTGTGCCAGTTGGCCAATCAGAGCAGACTGCACTTGTCGGAAGGAGGGACTTTAAAATAGCATCATATGACCCCTTTAATATGCGGATTTGCTACTGAATAAACTTTTCTTATTATCAATGTTGAAAACAGTTTTGCTGCTTACTATTTTTGTGGCAAAGAACAGCATTTAATAGAAACAGAAATATTTTGTAACATTATAAATATCTGTCAAAGACTGGGAAATGAAAACAAAAACTTTAAATGATACAAAAAATCATTAGAGATCAATAATACCGGTACTATGTTGACAAGTTTTTCTTTGTTTTGTTATATCTACAATATCAAAGAAAAAAAAAAAAACTGATCAGTTGTGCGCAAATCATATACATAACTTTGAAATCAAAATAGCGGGTTTCCCAAAGCTGCTGTAAAAAGCCTTGAGAAGCCATCAAAAGACATAAGCACACCAGCACAAGGCTCAAACACCAGCTAAACAAACTGCCTTACAAATTGCTTTAACAAAGCAAACAAAAGCTTTAGCTGACTCCAATCCAGTTTTAGAGCCATCTAGTGTTGCTCTGTGTCTGACGTGAGTCAGAGAGAAACAGAGTGCGATTTCTAAATTGGCACAAGGTGAGCTGTGTGCAGTTAGCCAAGGCTTTTGGATAAATCGCATGTTCTTGTTGCCCCCGAGCTGTCAATCAAACTGACACCTGCTTAATAAAATCTGCTTCTTCCTGTGGGAAGAGTGTAATGAGATAGATGCCGACCTTGAAGGACATCCATAGGAGGTTAAGTTTTTGTTCTGACACCTTTCTGTGTGTCTATCAAAGAAAGAAGGGCTTAAAAAACAGGTGTGTTAGACAGAGCACTGACCTTAGCGTGGACGGCGTAAGAGGCTAACAGCACCGAAGCCTCAGGTGGACAGTATATCTCTTCCTCTAAAACACTCTTCTTCACCTGCAGGATATCAGAAGAGAGGAGAGCAAGATTAACAGTATTTCATTATTATTATTGCTACATATTTAGGGGAATACGTTACCAAGAATTTTATGCAATGCCATTACGACAAATTACAGTTATATTTGCTTGGATCTTACTAAGGGGAAAATGGTGATAGGATCATTCCTTCAGTGTTTGAATCTGCATTCTTTTGGTTACTTGTCCAGATATTTAAGTATGGTACTATTAACTACTAGCAAAAGATAATAGTAGAGACAGCATGTTAAAAACTTTTTTTTTAATGTCATTTATTCCTATGATGGCAAAGCTGATTATGCCAGTCTTCAGCGTCATATGAACCTTCAGAAATCATTCTAATATTCTGATTTAATGCTTAAAAAAACATTTCATTTTATTACCAATCTTGATCACAGTTGTGCTGCTTCATATTTTTGTGGAAACTATGATACTGTTTTTTTTCCCAGGATTTTCTGATGAACACAAAACTTAAAATAAAATTGTTTTTTTTTTAAATCTATTGTAACGCTAAAAACGCATTTGTCATTTTTTATCAGTTAAATGCATCCTTGAAAAAAAATAAATAAATACAGCAAACCACAGGTTATTTTCAATTTATGCATCCAAGCATACAATTTAAAATACTACTAATAAATAGGTCAACTTAGCTAGATGCTAAATATTACATGGAAACAGAAAGAGCATAAGACCAAATAGTCTTTGATATCAAAAAAAAAAAAAATTATGACTTGCTAGTTACTGTAGTTTTAGTATGCAAACCATAATGTCAGAAACAGCTCTCTTGCTAGTTAAACTTCTATAGTCAGAGTCTACAGAACTCTAATGCTTTATAGAGAACTAGATATTTTATTGGGTGCTTTCTGAAAAGACAGAACAAACAACATGGTGTTTTTTGTTTCTTGTTTTTTTTTTTTTAGCTATCCTAGTCACGACTATCCATTAGTAAGCCGGCAGAGGTTGTCTCCTTCCGGCTCTATGGACTGCAAAGCCCAGACGTCATTTATGGCTGCAAATACAAAGCAAAGGCAGAATATTTCAGGGTCAGTTTTAAGAACTCTAGAAGCAGCAGATGGCTCACAGGTTACACATTCACTGTTGCAGGGCGGTTGAGATGAATTCCAAGTGGGGCTGTATAGGGAGAAAACAGGCGACCTGGCAAAGGACTGCTAGTGCAGACTCCTAAGCCTGGCAGAAATCACTGCATATCTGTTTGTAACAATGTAATTTGTGTGTCCATCATCTAGACTTGAATTGCATGCATGAATAAATAAATCTAGACTTGCGTTTCCTGCATCTAGCAATGCATGCAAACCAGCAAAATAATAATGTTAAAGTTTTCAGTAGGTTTAAGATTTCAGCATCTGAGCTAAAATAAAATATTGTAAATAAGAAACATGTGGTTAAAAAAAGTTGCATGGATGCTAACCTGTTAATAAAATAAAAAATAAAAATGCCACATTCAAGGCTGTATTATCTACAAAAGGTTTGAAAGGAGTCTGTATGTTAAGCAGTCAAGCTGAACTAATTCCAGAAACCGGTGGAAAAGAAAAGGAAAAAGAAAAAGAATTTCAATGCAGAGCTGCCTTGCAAGCACTGTAACAACTAATTGATAGACTTATGAATGAATCAAAGAATCAAATTAATTCCTGACTTCATGCTTCATCAAAACAGAAAATTAATAAAGGATGGAGGAATAGACCCCTGACCTTTATGAACAAAAGAAGTGGTTAACAAAACAAAAGGTTGTTTATGTACACAGCTTATAAATGCATAAATGTTTGTTCACACTGAAAGGTTAGTATTTAATAGTCAACAATGAGCCAGTGCCAAATTACGACTAAAATATCACTGCCTTAGCAAATGAGCTGTTGCTAAATGCACAACCACACGGGAGACGTCTGATCACTGTACCGACCATTAGCTGCTTGGCAAAAAGAAAAATGATCTCTTTTAATGATAACGAGAACATGAAGCCAAAAAAAGTTTATGACAGGGCTACAATTAGCACAAGGTCAAACTTATTAAAAAATAATAACAAAACAACCAAATACTCATCGATAAATGAATGGTCTGCTCAAATTACAAGTTAAGTCTGCATGACTTTTTTTCAATCATTACAATAATAAACAGACTATCGTTTAAACTTTTGAGGTCAAGAAATTCACACTATTATTCAGCAAGGATGCATTAAATTTATCAAAAGTGAGAGGAAAGACATTTATAATCTTACAAAATCAAGGTTTCTACAAAAAAAATATATATATTACACAGCACAACTGTTTTCACCATAATAATAAATGGCTTCTAAGCAGGAACTCAGCATATTAGAATGATTTTTACGGATCATGTGACACTGAAGACTGAAATGATGGCTGCTTTAAAATATAATTTAAAATGTTAAAAAGACAAGTTATTAGTTACAATATAGTTACTTTAAGTTGTGATCATATTTAACAATATAACAGATTTTTACTGTATTTTGACCAAAAAAATGCAACCTTGAGCATCAGAGAATTCTTTAAAAAAAATATTTTTAAAAAACGTACTAACTCTAAAATAGTATTAAATGGTTGTGTATCAGTATGATTGTGAATATAGTGCATGAGTCACATATACTTCTTTTATGACATTTATGATACTTTGTAAAAGCATACATAATACACATAACCCTTGCCATAGTAATAAAAGCTTACATTCTATGCCATTTTATTCTATTATATTCTTTTCATTTTGTATTTTCACACTCCCCATTCACCTTTGTTATACTGAAAAGAGTGGTCAAGATATTCTTAAAAATTTGCTTTTGTGTTCCACGAATGCAAGAAAGTGGATAATGACAGAATTTTCATTTCCAGGTAAACCACCCCTGTTAAGACTTGCTTCCCAGTCATCTCTTTCAAATATTAAAAAAATCATCACACTTGCTCTTTTATCTGTCACCCGACTATCAGTCTGAAAACAGTCACAAAAGTAGCATGCAATGTGTCAATAACTAGTCAAAAAGGTTCTGGCTATTACGGTCGTCTTTTCAATCTGCTTTACAAATGTGACAGCACTTTAAGAGCGCAGTCTGGGAAGGGTGGTCGTTCCTGATAAGAGCCCATCCAGGCGAGCGTTTTTAAACAGGATCTGCACGTCCAAACACGCGGCTCTATCCCAAGCCTACATATGAGCGGAGGGCAGAGGCTATAAGAGAGAACAGACTCACCGTTCTCTCATCTCTTCCCAGAATTCATTAGCATCTTTTGAGAATTCATTACATTCGTTTTCAGAGTGCATTGCCATTCTGAAGCGGCGTGGGTCTACCTCCCATTACGAGGTGGAGATAAGCTACTTACGTTCTCTGAGAATGTTCATATCTTCATCTTGTGCCCTTTACAATGCATTAAATCTACCGGATTGGTACAAGCACTGTAAAGTGAA
Organism: Tor tambroides; assembly: GCA_021397915.2. Lineage (NCBI taxonomy): Eukaryota > Metazoa > Chordata > Actinopteri > Cypriniformes > Cyprinidae > Tor > Tor tambroides. The sequence goes on from JAFVLL020021989.1 coordinate 23,051, forward strand.
GGGCTAATTGCCATAACTTAACAATAGATAAATGTTGTCGCAACATTGTTGGTAAAACTGTAGTGAAAGTTAATGCATGCAAAACAGGTGCTTATTTACCTCCCATGCCGAGCAACCGGCTCGCTCAATGAAATGATTGATAATGTGCTCATAATCAAGGTGTTATTGCTTAATGGTTTCGGATCGCTCCGAACGAATCTTGGCAGGAAGCCGTATTACGGTGGGAGGTGTTCCCCAGGGCTTATAGAATCAGAGACAGGAGCCCTGATGTGAAGCACACCGATTCCACATGGCTGAACATAATCACACCAAACAATGAAAGAGAGCGCGGAACCCGCAGACAGCACAGCCCACAAACCTCTCTCACACAGAACTGCACCTAGAAACCAAATACAGGAGCTCAGTTCTGCTGCAGAGCCTATTGAAATGAAATGGCTTCTGAGTTTGGGTCAATGACACATCCTCACCTGCTGTTGTGTACAAACAATACTTACAGTCCGGCTAGATTAATTATGTACAACACTATGCAGATATCAAATCAATTTTCTGCTCTTGCTTTTGGAGCATGAAGGGGTTAGGAATTAGGCTTGCAAAACAAAGGTAGCAGAATTAATCACAAACAGTTTATTATTGTTAAGGAAAACCAAAAAATAACCTAAATGGAAATTTGTTTCATTATAACTAAAACAGATTTTCATGACTCCAAAACTAACTGAAAATAAAAAAAATTGATACAAATTAATTTTATTTTTCAATATATAGTGTATTACAAAACCTGAAACCTATAGAAACTTATATACAACATATGTATATTACACATGAAAATGCTACTAAATATCAATATCACTGAATTGTGCTAAGAAATTTATCAACAAATTTTTGGGGTGAAACTAAAATCAATATTTTAACAAACAATATTAAATAAGTCAATACTAAAATGAAACAATGATAATGTGAAAAACTCAAATTTAACAAGATCAATTCAAAATAAAATGAACAAAAACTAAATTCAACATTCAAAAAATGACAACTCAGTTGCCTCATACACACTGCAAATTTTGTGAGTGACAACTGAATGAGTCCTTGTTTACGAAGGCATATGTTCTGGCTAAATTACAGAACATAAACAGCATGATTTCGGTTATGAAAAACTGCTCTGTAGTATTGGGTTAATAACGGATGTTAATTTGAAGAAATTTGCAGAAGCCATGCACACATGCGTGTCTGAGTCACCTCTTTTTCCATCATTTCCTGTCTTTTCTGTCAATAAAAGTGGCAACACGCCAAAAAATTCCAATTAATTTGAGCTGTAGTCCAGCTAAACCCACCTGAGCCAATGACTCACCTGCAGGAAGAAGAGGTGCTGTGTTATGTCTTGCACCAGCTCTTCTTCAACATTCTCTGGGTAAAACTTGGCCAGGAAATGAAACACTATGGGCTCTTCTTTGGGCATATCATGATCCAAAACCTATTACAAAGATAAGTCATGACAAATGTTGTGCTGTGCCTTGTATACGTTATATACACTGACAATAAATTGCAAAAAAAAAAAAAATAGCAAGAAAATACCACATTTTTGGACAGGATAAAAATGGTAATACCATGTCATTTTTGGACATGTACCAAAGTAGTACTATAGCTCCTTTGAAGTACCATGAAAAGAACATGAATCAAGCCTTCAATATCATCATAATTACCATGGTAATACCACAGTACTTATTTGAGAGGGTAATGAGTTTGGTTTTCATGACAGTCTGTTTGTTTTTACACTACCTTTCAAAGGTTTGGGCTCGTTAAGATTTTTTAATGTTTCTGAAAGAAGTCTTTTATGCTCACCAAGAATGCATTTATTTGATCAAAAATACAGTAAAAACAGTAATATTGTGAAATATTTTTTATATAGTTTTGATATAGTTTAAAATGTAATTTATTCCTGTGATGGCAAAGCTACATTTTTAGGTTCAGTGCCACATGATTCTTCAGAAATCATTCTAATAAGCTGATTTGGTGCTCAAGAAACATTTCTTATTATTCTTGTTGAAAACAGCTGTGCTGCTTAATATTTTTTTTCTGGAAACCATGATATTTTTCTAAAATTCTTGGCAAGTACAAAGCTTTTATTTGTAATAGAAATATATTTCATGGTCATTTTTTATGAATTTACTGCATCTGCTGAATAAAACTATTGAAAAAAAATCATCTTACTGACCTCAGTTTTTTTGAAAGGTAATGTATGTCAATACAAAATACAATTAAATATAATCTGTAAAAAAAAAAAAAAATGTAAAAGCCTAAAATAAGTATATTAGAATTTAATATCCTAATCTATTATACATGGTAGAGGAATAATGTTTCCAAATAATTTCCTCAAGCATTTATCAGATTGACAATATTTTGAAGCGCAAGAAAGTTTAAGAGCAGCATTTTACCTTCTTGTCCATTTTCAGCCATGCCACAGTGTCTTTGACGTCATACCGCAGACCAAAAAACCAGGTCTCCCTGAGTCCCAGTGCCCGGCACACAAGTTCAAACAGATCCTTTCCTTTCCACTTCAGCTGCCCAAACAAGATTACAAAAAAAGGTTAGTAACATGAAGCTTTAAAGGAGTGCTTTCTGAACCATAGGCTGAATTTTAAACTATTTTAAGATCCATTCCTGTCTGTGTCATAGTTCCTTTTGAAACAACAAGTTGGTGCCAGGACAAAAAAAAAACCCAATTTTAATTTCAAGAAGCCCTTAAAGGAAACCACCTAAAAACTCTCTAGGGATAGCGGCAGACTAATCGAATTCAGACTGACCACAAATCTGAACAGCTCCAGTATAATGAACAGCGACAGTCCCTGAATAACCTCATTTCCACAGACCATGTGGACACAAGGCAGAGAAATGAATCTGAGCGTCATTACAAAGTCACTGCTGTCAGCAAGCGCATTCACTCGTTTTCAGACATATCAGTTCATCTTTTATCAGGAGGACTACTGTCAGGAGGCCAGGAAAAAAAAAAATTACCATATTCAATTGGAGAAGAACTGTGGACGCATATCAGTTGCATATTTCTCATTAAAACCACTTTAATTGTCTTGTGCATACTGAGTACTTAAACAGAATCAATAAAGCAGCAACAAAACATTCATTATTACTACCAAAAGCACTTGCATAAGGCATCTTTATCATGAATTTTATTGGTTGATGAATTCGCCAGAAAACAAGATCAAATTATTTTCCAACATCAAGTAGATTATTTACAAATTGTAGTCCGTTACAGATTACAAATCACATGAGACTACATTTTAGGTAATGTATTCTTATTAAGAATATTATGTTATATTATATTAACTGTTGACTATACCAACATTGACTATAAATCAGAATATTAGAACGATTAGAATGAAAGATCATGTAACACTGAAGACTGCAGTTATCATGCTGAAATTTTAGTATATTAAAATTGAAATAGTATTTCACGATTTTTTTCCAGTATTTTTGATCAAATAGATACAGCCTTGATTTTTCGTTTTCAACAACATTAAGTGCCCTAAAATGTTTCTCATACTGGGGTTTGTGAAAGAAATGCACAAAAAAAAAAAAAAGTAAACAAAACACTTAAAATCTTCAATAGGGCTGTGCAATTAATCAAATTCGATTATCGTGAGCATTTGGCAGTAAAGCCGGTTCTGTGATTAGCAGTAAATCACCATCTCCCGTTTTCAGATGGAGCGGCATTTACTACACAGAGCCGTAGTTCACTGACAAGCTAGGCAATATCGCGTTCATAATCGCAGACGAATCGCTTTTGATTTTGAATGCGATATTGCCTAGCTTGTCAATGAACTACAGCTCTGTGTAGTAAATGCCGCTCCATCTGAGAACAGGTGATGGCGATTTACTGCTAATCACGGAACCGGCTTTACTGACGAGATGCGCATGATAATCGAATTCGATTAATTGCACAGCCCTAATCTTCAACACCAAAATGTGTGAATGTGTAGTTCAGTTATTCAACTTAAAATCTCAGGGGCACTCATATGTAATCATTTAATCTATAATGCAACTGTAATCTGAATACAAGCATTTTAAAACTTAATGTAATTTATTACAAGTACTTCATTTTTGGAATCTGACTAATCTAGATTACATGTAATCAGTTACTACCCAGCACTGTCCATTTAATAACATCGAAAACCACAATTTGCAATCTGCAGGAGTATATATGCAGAATAACAATTAGAAAACCCATGTTGTGAGAATAATTCACTTGTGTAGACATCTGTGCCCGATTAGCCTTGTCATTAGTGGGATTCAAGTGTACTAGGCATCATCTGGACCCAGCTGAGCTAGATGCTACTGTCTTGTGAGCAATATACTTGCCACATATGTCACCTTGAATGATTAAATTTTATGACACAGAGGACAGAACCTTGCTGTTATAAGTACTGACAACTTCCAGAGAGTATTGCAAACATCATCAACACCGCAAACTTTATTAGCATAACAGGGACAGGTGCTTTTCAAGGTGCGGTGCGGTTTCATCTTGCCTAATGTTTATGTATGAGAACATATGACAATATGCTGCCATCCAGAGTCCAACCAATTAAATATGCTGATGCTTCCCCTCTAGAAAGCTGACGGCTCCCTTCAAGGACGACCGTCAGCTGGTGCAAACATTTACAGAGAAATGAGGTATGTCTATGTAGAAAAGTGTTCACTCACTGTCCTAAATATTCAGTGGAGAAGTTATGTAGCTTTTTAGGAAGAAAAAAAATGAAGTACTGAAAACTTGACAGCATAACAGCACAAGAAAGAAAGAAAGTACGTACAAAAGCAGTAACCTCAAAGTCAAATTCCTGTCTTTATCCACTATTGAACCCCAGGCTATTACCCCAAATCAGATTATATTGACTGAGCTACACCAAGACTGTCTTTCTCGTTACACAGCACAAGATTAGATGAGGTCAATACCACACGCAATACCTTTAGCACACAGAGATGGCTTAAACTAAATTTTAGCCTATAGCGCAAATAAAAATACAATGAATCGTTTTTAACATTGACTAGAAAATATGCACTGTACTTCTAATAAGTTGCACCTGACAATGCTTAAACTGAAGCACAAGAAAATATATGAAACACTTTATTTTAAGTGACAATCTGTATGGAATCTGTGCATTGTAACAACCATCTTCTGAGGTCCATTTTCACTTTAACAGCATGCTAAGAAAACATTTAGGAGCTAACATAAATAAAACTGGCTTTATGGGTTTTCCTCTACTTTCAGAATCTTGGTGATGTTATTCATAACTGTTTAGGGACCATTTTCTGTCATTGTGAAATAATATCTATCACTATATACCCAAGGCTTCTGAAAATAACATGAACTGTGGTTTAGCAAGCCCTGTAGATGACTGTAGTGATGGGCTATTATCAGCTTTCAATGGTAGGCAATAAAATCATAATGACTGCAGAGGCAGAAATGGGTTTTGTTTTACAAATCCATGCTGCCACCAAGTGGTGGTGCCTAGGAAATACGAAGATGCACCAAAATACACTATATTGCCAAAAGTATTGGGTCGCCCCCTTCTAATGAACAGGTTTGACTACTTTAGTAATTTCTATGAGTACAAATCTTAATGTTAAATCATATAATGATATTCTAGGAAATTGTGTGCTTCTAATATTATAGCAACAGTTTGGACAGGACCCTTTTCTATTCTAACATGACAATGCCTCTGTGTATAAGGCAAGGTTCAAAAAGAAAATGATTGATTCAGTCAGTGTGGAAGAACTTGATTGGTCTGCATAAAACCAAGTCCTAATCCCAGTTGAACACCTCTGGTGTGACTGTAAATGTAGACCTTGAGCTAAAAACTCATCACTAAAACACCAATGACTTGTACATATGGGTACAGTCATTTTAGACACTTTCCAAAACTGTTGCAACAGAGATGGGGAAATACAATTTTTAAATACATGAATTATGTTCCCATCGTTGTTGCCACAGATTTGGAAGTGCATTTTTCTGTTCTAAAGAAGGGGGTGTCCCAATACTTTTGTCTATAGTGTATGTACAAGTCATTGGTGTTTGGTGATGAGTTTTTGGCTCAAGGTCTGCATTTACAGTCACACCAGAAGTGTTAAACTGGGATTAGGACTTGGTTTTATGCAGACCAGTCGAGTTCTTCCACACTGACTGAATCAATCATTTTCTTTTTGAACTTTGCCTTATACACAGAGGCATTGTCATGTTAGAATAGAAAAGGGTCCCGTCCAAACTGTTGCTATAATATTAGAAGCACACAATTTCCTAGAATATCATCATTATATGCTTTAACGTTAAGGTTTGTACTCATAGAAATCACTAAAGTAGTCAAACCTGTTCATTAGAAGGGGCGACCCAATACTTTTGGCAATATAGTGTATAATCAAAGTGATGCTGAAATCAAATGCAATGGTTTTAAATGGTCCAGATGCAAAGGGATATCTAGGTTAAATATTAGTGTGTAAGCTCTGCATCTCTTACATGCTGTCAATTACCACAAAAAAAAAAAAAAAAAAAAACTGACCCCTTAGTTTATAAAATCTGTGATATAATGCACTCAAATAACATTTTTGTTCAAAAGAATAAGTTTAAAACAAAGTTAAAGCTGCATATTTCAGAAATATTGTTTATGGAAATCAACAGTATGTCACAGATGTTGATTACCATCAACATTTCAGAAAGAGCTTGAACCTGGAACACTGCTTTAATAGTTACTGGAGATCAAGATCAATATCACAAAAAAAATGTCTCAGGAAAATGCAACCAGAACAGCTATACCTTGCTCCCTCAATTCTAAATATACATTTAGTTTTGTATCCAAAACCACATGAGACACCTTATTGGTATATTATATAACAACAGAATCATGATCCCTGAGAACCTCATTACTACCATAGGAAATACTGTTAATGAGTGTGCAAGATCAAAACAGAGTGAGACAGGCAAACAGACAGGCAGGCACAGAGCAGTACACAGGGTCTTGTGGAGTGGGACCACCGTGCCTCATGGGACATTAACTCATGGTCCCCGTCTGTCACGCTGTTCTCTTACCACCATCTGTTTTCCCTTAATTCAAAAACACTCCCCGAGATGGTTTGTGTGTAAAAATAGGGCATCTTCCTTCAAGAAACTCAGTGGATGTTATGTGCAAATGAAGTGTCGCTCCACAGAGGAGTCCTCTGTATGCCTGCAGAACTCCCACCGGATTCACAGTTTGTACAAAACACCTTTATACGTGGGAATGATGATTATTGCCATACAGGATGCTGCTTGCTTTGTAGATTTGTATGTTTGTTTTAGTTTTTCCCCGCAAGCACTCATGAGCGTTTTTTGAAAACTTTTTGGGATTATTTTTAAGGAAAAATTATTTTCTCCAATATTCTAAACAAAAAGGAGATGTTAGGCAGAATGTCCAAGCTTCTGTTTTCCACACAAAAAAAGTGAATGGTGATTTATACTGCCAAGCTCCACAAAAGGACAATAAAAGTAGTCCATAACTAGATTTCTAGCTTTCTGAAGTCAAGTGATAGCTTTGTTTGAGGAATAGAACCAAATTAAGTTGGTGTTTATTGTTGATATTAACCTGATTCTTATTTTCCTTTTTTTTTTTATTAGGCAGATGCTTTTATCCATCACGACTTGCACACTGCAGTCAAAGTATACATTTTTTCAGTTCATGCATTCTCTGAGAATCGAACCCATGACTTTGGCGTTGCTAACAGTATGATCTAATGTTGAGATTTTAATTTCAGTGACATTTTAACCCTTATAAAGCCTACTGTATCATATTTCATATACAACTTTCCAAGACCTCTAAATTGTCAACATTATCAAAATTTGATGATCTTACTAAGACATGTTATTGGGAGATATTTACTTACAACTGATATTTATAAGCACGTTATGCAAGTAGTCTCACTATGTCATACCATAAGAGCCATAAAATATGACACTCAAAAAACATATGAAGATTTTTATTTTTATATATATATATATATATATATATATATATATATATTTATGACTATCACTTCATATTTCAAGCTTTACAGGGTTAACTTATTAAAAATGAAATTTTATTTAATTGAAATATCGCTTTGTCAGAAGACGCGGACCACTTTTATAGGACTTTTCTAATAGCTTGGTAATATAAATCATCATCCACTTTCGCTGCATGCAAGCTGTAGCTTGTACTCATTTTGTGTTTAACTGTGGAAAAAAAAATTAATACAGGATCGGAATGACATGAGGGGAATAAACAATGACACAATTTCCATTTTTTGGAAGAGCTATTCCTTAAGGCCACTGAACTGCCTCTGTTCAAACATTAAAGCAGCTCGAGGAGACAGGGATGTCTTGACGCCGCTCCCCTGGAGAAACAGGTCAGGCTGAGTGACTTGCTCAAGGGCACAACAACAGTCAGCGGGAACGTTAAAATGTCGACAGTCTGGTGCCTTCTCCAAGTTAAGCTTACATGCCCTCTGGTTACTAATGAGAAGCATTGATCACTGCCAGCGCAGGTTTGGTTGTAGGCTACAACAGGTTTACTCCCATAAAATAATATAAAGGTGATATGTACGCATTCAGAGACAGTTTTAAGTTAATTCACCACTTACAAACAAAGCACTTGCTTACTCACCTCACAACTGAACTCCAAGTCTGCATCCATTGTAACAACTGTGACGTTGAAGGTTTTGGCTTGTTTCCTCCGAAGGGACTTGAGACCCATTTTTGATGCAAGGACACTTGCCATAATAGCTGCTAATGGGAAACCTTCCTCCTCTTTAGAAAAAACATAAACCTGTCTACTAACTCTCTATCTGAAGCATAGCTTATGGTGAAACACAATAGAGTTGAACTCTGGTTAAAAGCTACAATTTAGCATTACTGGCCAATGTGACAAAAATGTGATTAAAGTGCATTTCTACAGGCAGGACGTTGTCAAACCACCTGCGTTAACTGGTAATCATCATCCACTTTCAAGTAGTTGGAGTAGTTTCAAGTAGTTCAAGTAGTTTCAAGTAGTTGGACACATATTATCCCCATTTACTTCCTCTAAAGCTTCATTAAGCCTGTAAGAACATAAAGGAAAAAGAGCACACGTTTATTAGCTGGTAATGTTAACTGAGTACATGTACAATAACAATAGACAAAAGAAGTTGCTTTTAAACTACTATAAGCGTAAATACCTATTAAATAACATATCTGATAACAAACATTAACCTATTACGTAACACTTAAGTATACATTCCTGTAGCAAAATACGAACTTTTACACGACTTCACAAGGTGCTCATATACGCTTGTTTAGGCTAATCTACGGTTTCACGCCTCATTGTTTTTTGTTGTGAGGTTTGACGAAATTGGCGTGACAGCTTGTAAACTGGTTGCTAACTCACCTGTCGAGCTGTAAAAACAGCTGATTTCCCGCAGTGTGTGTGATTCACGCCCGCTTAAACACCTGACACACTAACACAGCTGCTGGTTTGACTCTTTCAGGCCAACAAACAAAACTGCAGCTGAAACTTCGCGTGCGCGTGCACGAGGAGGCGGGAGGACATGCGCAATAGCACGCGTCATTCAGCTAGAGTTAAAAGCCCGTTTTTTCAGGGCTAATACATTGCAAAGTACCAAATAAATAAATAAATAAATACCTTCCAATCAACTATTTCGGGGGGGAATATATATATATATACACACACAATTTTCAATTTACTTTTTAGTATTTTAATATTAACTTTTTAACACTTTTTAAAATGTATTTTTAAAAAGTAAAATTTTATTTTAAAATATGTTTTAGATTGTAATCTATATTGAATAAATGTATTCTTTATCGTAAATGTTCAATATATTTAAATAAATTTTAATGTGTATATTCGGATCATTTCAAGCTCAAAGTTCAGCCCAATGCACCAGAGAGGGGCGTGTTTTCGCTGACAACTGGGTGGGGCTTAGATGATGTCATCGGAGTAAACAGAAAAGATGGCGACGCCATACACGGGAGATCGCGTTTTAGGGACAAACGCTGTTATTTCAGAGAGTTTCGCCAAACAGTTAACCGATTTACCAGCGGAATTATTAGAGCATATATTGTGCTTCCCCGTTCTAAACCATATCGACATTTGCAACGTTTCCTGCACGTGCAAGAGGCTGCATGACGTGTGCCACGGCAGGGGAAAGGTCTGGGCGCATCAGTACAAACTCAGGTGGCATAAATTAAAAACATTTCTAAAGCTTGATACCTCCATCAACCTCCATAAGAAATGTGTTTGATCCCTGATAGGTGGTTTAAGACGTGCGTTCAGTGCGTGAGTTGAGATCAGATTGTGTTCTCATTCTGCTGATGCACCAAATTTGTTCTGTGTGCACATGCCGAGAGATGCATAATATGTGATGCTTCATTTATATAGGCTCACCTCCTATATGTTGGGGGGGGGGGAAACTAAATGCACTTATAATTGTTGATAATGTTAAGTGACCTTGAACACAGAAATGCATGATATTCTGATGTGCTCATAATAAATCATATCAATTAAAAACCTAAGTTAACATGAGATTCTTTAAATAGAAGTATGGTTTTAAGATTATTACATTTAGAGTTATTATAGCAACAATAACTACTCGCTATTGTGTTTTAGCAGATACTTGTAAATTACAGCCTTTTAGGTAGATTTAGCATAAAACTGAATTGACAAAATGTACCCTCTACTAAAAGTATTTATTCATTTTACTAGATATATTAGCACAAATTTAATTTTAAATAAGACACACAACATTACACTAGCCCCATTTAAGGAATAGGTTTAACATATTTTCCATCCCCCTTTTTCAAGGTCAAACATTATTGTTGTGTCATTAATATTTTAGGTGGCCCAGGCTGCAGAGATTTTATCAGCAAAATGAGTCATACGATTGGCTGAAAGAATTCAAAACCCGGCACATGGTTGGTCAGCAGATACGAAGAACAGTAGAGTCTATTTCCAAGAGGTTCTTCACAGAAGTTGTAAGTGGCATTAAAAGAGACTAAATTACAAAGCAGTTTATCATTTTCTCAAAAATTGTTATCTTTTTGGTATGGTCATTACGCTACGGTTGGACAGGTATATTTGTACGGTAAGTTGGATTGAATAATTTGCTTTAGTCACTAACCCAGAGACCTGTAACTCAGCCTTGCGTTGGTCAGGTTCTTGGAGACAGCTTCGCGGAAATCGAGTCTCTTGGTGCTCCAGAACACTTCTGTGAGGATGAGCTGCTTGGCATTTTGAACTCGGACAAAAGGTTGGAAAGGAGCTCACAATTGTGCTATTTTATTTTCTTCTTAACATTAATGAAGTGTTTTAATGCATTTCCTTCTTTCCCAGGAAATGTTTGACACTTAAGTACTATGCAAAGAAAATCCTGTACTTCCTCCGGCAGCAGAACATTCTGAGGAATTTGAAGGTTTTCCTTGAGAGACCACCAGAACAACAATCCGCCCTTGAAGGTAAGCTGATGTCTCACAAAAGAAGTAATGTTTTATTTCATATTAAAGGAATAATTCATCCAAAATAAAAATTGCTGAAAATGTAGCAGATTTGGAGAAATTTAGCATTACATCACTTGCTCTCCAATCGACCATCTGCAGTGAATGGGTGCCGTCAGAACGAGAGTCCAAACAGCTGATAAAAACATCACAATACTCCACAAGCAATCCACACCACTCCAGTCCATCAATTAACATCTTGTGAAGTGAAAAGCTGCATGTTTGTAAGAAACAACTTTTGGGTGAACTATTCCTTTAATGGAAAAATATAAAATAATTACTTTATAATGCTTTATCTTACCAGCTACAGGGCTAAATGATAATATATAATAATCATAGTTCAAATACATGCATGATGAACTTGAAATATGTATGCTGCATACTGGGCTTTGTAATATTATCAAAAATTTTCTAGCAAAGACATACACATCACAATATTCACAATGGAATTAGGCAGTGTGCACAGAATAGGTCGACTCCTCACTATATTATTATGGATGATTGAGGTTCAATGGTGTTTAGACACACAAATAACACACGTCCGTTTGTTTGATCTCCAATTCCAGGCGCTGTTTTGGTCGATCAGTATTGCAACCCTCTGGCTGAAATCACTCTCGAGAGCATTTCTGCGCAGATAGAAGAAATCACTGACAAGGTGAAGAAGTGTCTGCGAGTAAAAAATGCCACACATCCAAGTCTACGAGCCAGTCAAGGTCAGTCCGCAAGGAGAGATCCGGAAAATTCAATTTACTATTTTCATGAGGTCTATTAGTCAGACCTGTGTAGCCAGGCTTATGTTCTCCCTGTTGTCCGATAAAAGCTTTCAGCTTAATGCTGATAAAATAAATGTCTTGGAGGTCTCCTAGTTTAATTTTCAACATTTTTTAATCTACTTTGGACTGCATTGGGCATCCACAATAGCATTGGTGTTCTTAAAGCTGTAGCGTCCAATATGTGTCTTCACTGGAGTGTTTTTCCAGGTGACTGCTTTGTTCTGGAAAACCTGGAGTTTCAAAGGCAAGTCATATGTGCTCTGAATGCTGTGCTGTATGACCAGCTGCAGTACAAGGGCAATGAGCGAGACTACTACAATCCACTCAACTCATACATACATCAGGTATAATATCATATCATAGGGATCATAAGTTAGGCAGGTCTGGATAACTAGTGTTAGAAGCAATGCATTATATAATTATGTAACATGCATTACATAAACAAATTAGTTTTTCAAGTAACATGTATTTTGTATTATATTATTATTATTATTTTGTAAAATAAGTAACATTACTAATATATATATATTTAGTTTATAATATATATATTTCAGTTTATTCAAAGAATACAGCTGCAAGCATTTTATGACTTGTTATAGTATGATTAATTTAATTTTAAATGTCATTTAATTTTAACTTTGATGAATGGTACAGTAAATTAATGGTAAAACAGTGTTTATTTGAAATAAAAGTTTTTTGTAACAATGTAAGTCTTTACTGTCACTTTTGATCAATTTAATGTGTCCTTGCAAAAATAAAAGTATTAATTTCTTTAAATAATTCTACTGACCTCAAAATTTGAATGTTAGTGCATTTTGGTGTGATAAGCACTTATTTAAAGCAAAAGAAAAATATATACGTAACACTACTGATACCAAAAAAAATAAAAATCCACAAAGCACTAACGTAATTTAACGTTACCATTTAAATATGTCCATATAATTGTGCTAAAAGTAAAAAAAAAAAAAAACACACATTGTTTTGAATGTGTACATTTTAAGTTTTAAAATTAAGACAGAAATGTACTTTATTTCTCACAATGTGCCCCCTTGTGGTCAGGTACTGCTCCGTCGGACAGGCATTCCCATCAGCCTCTCTGTGCTTTACATGACTCTGGCCAGGAAATTAGGAGTTCCTCTGGAGCCTGTCAACTTCCCTAACCATTTCCTGCTCCGCTGGTGCCAAAATCAAAGGAGGTGGGCATTTAACACATTCTATTGCAGCCTGTCAGAATGAAATTACATAGCAATCACCAGTCAGTTTCAAGTCAAATTTATTGTTGTAGCTCTGTTTACAATGCACATTGTTACAAAAATCATGATGTTAATGTTTATGATATCTTCGCCTCTCATTGCCACATTTAGAGCTGTGAGATAATACAGTTTACATTTTGCAATGATGCAAGTAATCAAGCAGTTGAGATTTGCTTTATAGTAACCTATATATTCCCCTGTGTGGGTATACTGTGTATATTCAGATAAAGTTGGACATTTTGCATCCAAGATTTGCTACATAGTATTTTCGTGAACATACTGTTAAATAGGTAAAGTAGGATGTACTATATATCCAACTTATCGCTGAGCAATAATATAGTTTACATTTTCCAACAATATAGCTGTAATTTCAATATGCTTTCAAAAAATTGTGCTGTGCTTGCATTAAAAATAAAACTACAATGTAAGTTGACTAATGAGTTGTTTTGCAGGAGCGATGACATCTACGACTATGTATACATTGACACGTTTGGTAAAGGAAAGCAGCTGGCTGCTAAAGAGTGTGAGAATCTGATCCGACACCAGGTGGGAGCAGATTACTACAGCGCTATAAGCACCAGCGAGCTGCTGCTGCGGATGGTGGGAAACCTGCTTAACATCGGCAAAAGAGGGTGAGAGTCACACATGGATTTTGATTACTTTAGATGAGTCAATGTGTTGTGAAATGTTGATTATATTCATATTGTTGCACTGTTGTCTCGTTTCCTTAAATCTCTGCACTTAAAGTTTTACTGATAATGAAGGAGGTGTTTAAAAGACTTGCTTGTATGCTCATTAGTAAGCCAGTCAGGGAATTCTGCAGTTGTAGATAGTGTTTTAGGTAAATAAAATCCATTTTCTTGGCTGTCAGCTGAATTTGTGAAGTTGTCAGACCTGCGTTTGTTACAAAATGTGCTTGCATTTGTGTTTTGTCTAGGGAAGGGAATGAGAAATCATATCAGCTCCTGCGGGACTCGCTGGATCTCTACCTCACTATCAACCCTGATAATGTGCAGTATCTTCTGCTGCAGGCCCGTCTCTACTTCCACCTGGGCATCTGGCCTGAGAAAGTGAGTTCAATCACACAGATGAGACTTGAATGTCAGTAACAGTCTATAATTCTCCTATTTATTTATTAAAGAATATTCAAAAAGATAACACATCTCGGGCACAGTGGTTGGCACATATGCACTCTCATAAGGATGCTAGATTAAATTCATCCAATGTTATTTTAGTATCATTGAGATACTATTATAGTGTTTTTTAAATATTTTGAATGATTTTTGATTTTTCAATTTTTCATTTTAATTTTAGTTAAATTATTAGTAATTTTGTGTTTTTGTCATTTTTAGTAGTTTTTGTTTTTTAAATATGTATATATGTGTGTATATATATATATATATATGTGTGTGTGTGTGTGTATATATATATATGTATATGTATATATTTTATATATATATATATATATATATATATGTATGTATATATGTATAGTTTTTATCATTTTTATTTCAGCTTTAGTTATTTTAATAATCAAGCTAAACTAGCTGCAACTAACTGAAATCATTTTTTTATATTTTCTTTTATTTTATTTCAATTAATTAATAATTTAAGTAATGAGTGGTTATAATTCAATTTTAGTTTGTTAACTATAATAATAACCCTGAATTCATCTTTCATCATTTCCTAATCCCATTTCTGCTTTCTGTTCCAATACTTTCCTATCACTTTCCATTCTGCTATTCCATAAAAAAGGCCTTTAAATATAAAGATGGTGACTTCTTACACTAGTAACACAAGTATAAATTGCTAAGATAATTGCTATTTTGAAGGTAGGTACTGTTTTCTCCATGTATAATTGGTACTAAATAGCACCCTGGTTACACTGCAAATAGTAATGGGTACTATTCACAAGGAGTGCAAACAAAAGTAATATGCTATTTTTGCTATATTACACCGCCCTGCATCATATTTGCTGAATGACATCCGATACTTGTTTTTTACTAACTTTGGGATGCTGATTGCAAAAATAGTGCCTGTATAGCTCTAGCATGTCACTATTTTTCACAAAATGACTATGCATTGACTATGTAAACAAAATAAATAGGAAGGTCTCTCAGTGGGTTTTAAACTTTTTGTCACATAGAACTCTTTGACACCTAACAGCAACGGACTCATAAGGGAGTGTATGTGTTGCATTTGCATTGAAAATCTGGTGAATATTGCAGTTAAACCACAAAATATGAACTGTATAATCAAGGCTAATAAGTGAATTTTATCATCATCTTCTATGTAAATATTCTCATGGGAGAAAAGTATAACCACTGTGTTTGATTTCTCTCTCTCTCTCTATCTCAGGTGTTGGATATCCTACAGCATATCCAGGCTCTGGACCCGTCTCAGCACGGGGCGGTCGGGTATCTGGTGCAGCATACGCTCGAGCACATCCAGCATAAGAGGCATCCGGTAGAGCCGGAGGTGAAGAGACGCAGTGTGCCTGAGCACAGAGACGTACAGTACTCTGCAGGCCTCATCATGAAACATAAGAGGTAGGTTCCTGCTTGTGTGAGCGGTAAACTTATGAACTACATGGAATATGAAACTCAGTTTAATCTGAAATTTGAGAACAGCAAGGGAAACATGAACTTCTATCTATAAAAGGAAGTGATGCTAATTTGTAACTCGTTAGTAAACACCTGTTGTTACTACATTTCTCCAGGTGGACCTCATATTGATGATAAAAACATACTACAGTTCTGGGCCAAATAATACAATGTGAAATCAGACTTTTATTGGCACAGGATGGCAATGCAATCTTGATTTCAAACCAAAAAGGCTTAATATTTTGCATAACTTTAAGTAGACTGTAGATGAAACATGTGTTTATATTTAATATTTGTGACCCTGGAACACCAAACCAGTCATAAGGGTCAATTTTTTGAAATTGAGATTTATACATCAAATGAAAGCTGGATAAATAAGCTTTCCATTGATGTTTGTTAGGATCTGATAATATTTGGCCGAGATGCAACTATTTGAAAATCTGGAATCTGAGGGTGCAAAAAAATCACAATATTGAGAAAATCGCCTTTAAAGTTGTCCAAATGAAGTTCTTAGCAATGCATATTACTAATCATCAATTAAGTTTTGATATATTTACGGTAAGAAATTTACAACATATCTTCATGGAACATGATCTTTACTTAATATCCTAATGATTTTTGGCACAAATGAAAAATCGATAATTTTGACCCATGCAATGTATTTTTGGCTATTGCTACAAATATACCCCAGCGACTTAAGACTGGTTTTGTGGTCCTGGGTCACATATACCCGTGCTACTTATGACTGGTTTTGTGCTCCAGGATCACATTTAAAATTCACAAACCGATGTCTCTCATAGGTCAGGCTACAACTGCGTTATCTACGGTTGGGACCCTAAATGCACCATGAGTCAGGAGTGGATTAACACTATGAGGGTCCATCAGCTGTCTAAGGGGGCTGATCAGCCATTCTACAACGTCCTAGTGCAGGATGGGACATGTAGATATGCTGCGCAAGGTGAATTTTTTCATTTAATCCAAGATTTAAAGGGGTCATATGATGCTATTTTAAAGATCATTATTTTGTGTGTTTGGTGTAACAGAATATATTGACATGCTTTAATTTTCAAAAAACACATTATTTTTCAAATACTGTACATTATTGTAGTTCCTCTATGCCCCGCCTCTCTCAAACGCGTCGTTTTCTACAAAGCCCCTCCTTCCAACAAGTGCAGTCTGCTCTGATTGGCCAACTGACCCAGTGCATTGTGATTGGCCGAACACCACAAGCACGCGTTGGAAATTTAACGCCCTTTACCATAATTGCGAGCTTCAGCTTTCAAGTTAGTTTTATCAGTTCAAGCCCGAAAGTGGAACAGAGTTGCGTGACAGACAGTGATGATGCTCGAATGTATTTGCAGTACACTAGCTGCAGTTAAGACGATTTCTGACGGGCTGTACACCCCTCTGTGATGTGACCCTGTTCCCCTCACACACACACACTCACACACACACGCACACGACGCGTTACGCGCAGAACTCCGCATTTGAACGGTCAATAGCAAATGCTTGAACTAATAACAAAACAAACTTACAGTCGCTGATTCAGAAGCGCCAGATTGTCATAGCAAAGTCGGAATTGACCCGACTTGAATTTTTTTTTTTTTTAAGAAATAGCCTTTGTGCGTAGCCAGCCTTGTACTCTACTAGGTTCACGAAACTGTCGTCCATAAAATGCGTTGCACCAATTCGAACATTTGGGTTGTGCTGTTCTGTTTTAAACAAATCTTAACCAATGATTCCTAAATGCATCTACTTTCAGAAGGCCAAATAAAATGCTTTTGCTTTCGCATAGAAACACACAGAGTCTCCCTGTCATGGCTGCATCAACACTACTGCGGTTACTGAAACCACGCCTTCTTTCTTTGCGTGAACATTTGGGCGGCATTACGCAAATATTT